>PVJL010002985.1:72500-173398 GCA_004026885.1 Lyroderma lyra
CGGGCGCCGAGCCCGAAGTGGTGACGGTGTGTCTGTAGGCAGCAACGAGCTCACCCGGGGAGCGCCCAGCTCACAGCTTACAGTGTCCAGGTTATGCTTGTGAGGCTTGGCCCCGCGCCCTCGAAGGGCCCCTCCCCTCGCTCTGTCCCCAGTCTCCCCGAAGCCCACTTGCCCGACGGGAACGGACCCGAGGTGCTACTAAGGAGGAGGCGCTGCTTTCCTGGGAGTACGCGGAAAATACACTCTAAAGGAGAGAACAAAAGGTGCCTGTGCCTGAGCGGCGCCCCGGGCCAAGGCTGGAAGAGCCTTTGAGCGCTCTGCAAGCCGAGCTCCCACCAGCGGCCTTTTGGAGGCTCCTGGGCCTAGATGGGGCTGTTCTTGCAAGGGAGAAGGGGACACGCAGCCCTTGTGGGTTCCAGGTGTCACTTTAACTGTGGGCGTCCTTGGAATTCCTCCGTGGGTTCCCGAGGCCAGGAGGCCGTCTGCTGCTAGGCTCCTTAAACTGCCTCAGCCGACCAGAAGTCCCCAAGAAACTACACTGGTAGAAGGAACGTTCCTGGCCTGGAGTGATAGCGAAATAATCCAACTCTGACAGCATCTCCTCCACTGAGGACAGGCCAAGAGGCTGCTCTTTCCCTTGGAGCCCTCTTGCACACTGCACCTTAACTGTTATTACCTATTCTAAAACGGCTTCTGGCCTAACACAAACTGGCCAAACAGCACTAGCCAGAAAGCTCATTCCTGACTAAAGATAAAAAGTATGACTCTGTCCGGCTCACGGCACTCCTACGACCAAAGGGGAGACATCCTCCCCTCGTGGTTCTTCCCTCGGGCAGCTAGCTCATCGAAAGTCGGAAGCTAAACACACTCAACCTGGAGTCACCAGGGTGGGAGGGCAAGGGGCAGTCTCCCCAGCAGTCTGGGCCCAAGGCCTTATGCCTTCCGATTTAGACACAGAAAAGAAGAAATTAAAAACTGAGTGAGCCACAGTCTCTAAATGCTCTTGTTCTTCTCGATTGGCAGAGTTGAAAGGGACCTGTGAAATGTCCAACTTCAGACAGCTCATTTTACAAATACTGAAACTGAGGCCCAGAGAAGGGAAGAAGGTTAGAAAAAAAAAATTATATATATATATATATATATATATATATATATATATATATATATATATATATTCTAAACTCTGCATTTCCTCCGAGCCCAAGGGGAGAGGCACCTAAAACCAGAATATAACTTCGGGTCTCCCTGCAGTCTCTCGGGGTTCGCTGCTGGGCATGCGGGTGAGTGCGGGGCAGGAAGCTGCTTCTCCGACCCCTGCGAGCACTGGGACTTCAGCGCTGCGGCTCACCCACCTCTCCCTCACCGGCCACACCGGGGCCCTGCGAGCGGATCGTTCTGACCTCCTATTTCGTTTGAATGCTCTCTCTTTCCTGGGACGTGCTAAGAATAACAAAGACTTCGTTGCGACCCCCCCAGGTGATGGAACTTCGGAGCGCCCAACTCCTCCCTCTGACCCCAGCTCAGACGTCACCACCCCAGAGAAATGTGTCACCCTGTCCCACCTACCGGTCTTGGGATGCGCGGCGGAGCCTCCATCTACCAAGCCCTTAGTATCTATCCTAATTTCCTGGTGACTGTCGGCTCTCTCTCAAGACCGCGGTCCCGAAGCGCAGGGAACTGTCTCGTGCCTCCAGTGTACCTGGCGCCGATCGTTACAGTTGGCGCGCAATAAAGTTGTGAAGTTGACATTTGACGAACACGTCCCTGGCTCTCCTCCCCGTGTGCTTTTCCCTCCATCCCTCCAGGCACTGGAATTTCTTGCAGAGAAGAGGACTTGAGGCCAAAGTGCTCGGAACTTGGCCCAGAGTGGCCAGTCCAGGAGAAAGGTATTTAAGGAGAGAGAAGCTCAGAGCCGGCAGGTGGGGAAAAGGGAAGCGTGTAAGGGCGAGGACAGGTTGGAGATGCAGAAGAGTCAGCAAGCCGGGTCCAGTCCCCCCTCTGCCGTACGTCGAGACCCGGGTGGGGTGCAGCAGAGGAGACCACATCGGGCGCTGCACCCCTCCCCGCGAACAGCCTGCGTTCTCCGCCCCACTTGGCGGCGGCTGGGGGCTGCCAGCGGGTGGTGAATGCTGGGGGTGGGGGCGCTTCATCCCAGGCGGAGGAGGGGGGCGGGGGCGACGTACCGCGCCTTCTTGCCCCTTCTTCAGCAGAAGACGCAGCGGCGGCGCGAAATCCCTCAGCCTCGGTCATGTGATAGTCTCGAAGCGCGAGCTGCGGGGGTCTCAGCGTTTCGGGGACCATTACAAAACGCAGCCAGGAGCGCGCGTCGCTGCCACAGCCGCCGCCGCCGCCGCCTCTCCAGCTAAAGAGCGGCCCGGGAGAGCCGCGGCAGCTGCGGCGCGGACGGCTGAGCGAGCCTGGGCCAGTCTCGCCTCCTCCCGGCGTTCGAAGCCGCCCTCTCCAGTCCGCAGCTCTAGGCCCGCGCCCCGCCCCTCCTCGGAGCCTGCAGGCGCCGTGGCTGCCAAAGCCACCAAACTTTATCCCCCAAGCGACCGCCTAGCCTCCGCCGCGAGCTGCCGAAGAAAAGGGAGGCGCAGGCTGCCAGGAGCCGGGCTTCCTTCTTCTGACCTCGCCTCTCCTCTCCAGAAAAACGGACCTGCAGAGCGAACTCATTGGCGGGTCAGGGGGCAACGCTCCGCACGGGTAGGTGCCTCCGCCCCCGGCCTCCAGGACTGCGAGCGCCAACTCCGATTTAAAGGGCCAGAGCCCTGACTGTCCAGCCGGCTTCCTCCCAGCCCGCTTGGCCTGCGCTTCCCTCCGACCAAGAAAAAGCGAAGAGGAGGCCGGAAGGGAACACGACCCCTCCCCGTTCCTCCTCCGCCGGCTCCAGAGCTCAGCCGCTGCCCACCGGCGGGAAGCTGGGGCGCGCTGGTCGGTGACCGTCGGGGCCAGCAGTTGTGAGCGTGGGAGAGCGAGGTTGGCCCAAGAGACCAAGTGCGGAGACCCCAGACAGCTGAGAGACAGCGGCAGAGAAACCGCGCGAGGGTCTTGGAGGAGAGAGGGCGGGGTGGCGGGGCTGGGCGGGCGGAGTGGGAGTTAGTGGAGACAGCCAGGCCCCAGGAGCGGGGTGCAGAACGGGAGGGCGGTGGAGGCGCCAGGGGCGATGCCGCGGCCGGGGAAGAGTTCGTACAGCGACCAAAAGCCGCCTTACTCGTACATCTCGCTGACTGCCATGGCCATCCAACATTCGGCGGAGAAGATGCTGCCGCTCAGCGACATCTACAAGTTCATCATGGAGCGCTTCCCCTACTACCGCGAGCACACGCAACGTTGGCAGAACAGCCTGCGCCACAACCTCTCTTTCAACGACTGCTTCATCAAAATCCCGCGGCGACCCGACCAGCCCGGCAAGGGCAGCTTCTGGGCCCTGCATCCCGACTGCGGTGACATGTTCGAGAACGGCAGCTTCCTGCGGCGCCGCAAGCGCTTCAAGGTGCTGCGCGCGGACCACACTCACCTGCACGCGGGAAGCACCAAGGGCGCGCCGGGCGCGGGGCCCGGCGGGCACCTGCACCCCCATCATCCGCACCATCCCCACCACCACCACCACCACCACCACGCTGCCGCGCACCACCACCACCACCACCAGCAGCCCCAGCCCCAGCCGCCGCCGCCCCCGCCGCACATGGTGCACTATTTCCACCAACAGCCGCCTCCAGCTCCGCATGCGCCGCCGCACCTTCCGTCGCCGCCGCCGCCACCGCAGCAGCCGTCCCAGCAGTCCCAGCCGCAGCCGCCGTCTCACCCCGGCAAGATGCAGGAGGCGGCGGCCGTGGCGGCGGCGGCGGCGGCGGCGGCGGCGGCGGCAGTGGGCAGCGTGGGGCGCCTGTCGCAATTCCCGCCGTATGGGCTGGGCCCCGCTGCAGCGGCTGCAGCCGCCGCCGCCGCGTCCACGTCGAGCTTCAAGCACCCCTTCGCCATCGAGAACATCATCGGCCGGGACTACAAGGGCGTGCTGCAGGCCGGTGGGCTGCCCTTGGCGTCCGTCATGCACCACCTGGGTTATCCCGTGCCAGGCCAACTCGGCAATGTCGTCAGCTCCGTGTGGCCGCACGTCGGTGTCATGGATTCGGTGGCCGCTGCCGCCGCCGCCGCCGCCGCGGGGGTCCCTGTGAGTCCTGAGTACGGGGCTTTTGGGGTGCCGGTCAAGGCCCTGTGCCATTCGGCGAGCCAGAGCCTGCCTGCGGTGCCCGTGCCCATCAAGCCAACTCCAGCACTGCCGCCGGTGGCCACGCTGCCGCCGACTCTCAGTGTCCCCGCGGCCGCACAGCAGCCGCCAGTGCCGTCCACCGTGTGCCCGACGGCTGCGGCCTCGCCCGCCGCCTCCCTTTTGGAGCCCACTGCCCCGAGTGCGGCCGAGAGCAAGGGCGGCTCCCTGCACTCGGTGCTGGTGCACTCCTAAGGCACCCAGCCGGCGAGGGGAGACCCAGCCGCGGGCGAGGGACAGGGAGCCCTGGCCAGGCTGGGCTGAGCTGGCGCGCCCCAGCCTTTGAGCGGAAGGGAGGTGTTTAAGCAAACCCCAAAGTGGCTTCTCCACTGGTCTGAATAAATGTAACACTCTGGTGTCCGTGTTTATGCCATGTTGTACAATCACTATAAGGAAAGCCCGTGCAGGTAAGAGTTTCTCTTGTAATTAATACTATAGATCACTAAGTTATGGGGGAAGGGAAGGAAGGAGTTTGGGGAGGCCTCGTTCGCTGGCCAATGGGAATGGAGTCACCATTCATTCTTGGGACCCGAAGCTGTCAGAATCTCAGCGGACCGAGCAGACAGCCCGCGGAAAGGGAGGCCGAATCAGAGCGCGGCCACCGCGTCTCTCGCGGATGGTGTCCTACCGGGGCAGCCGCCTGTTGGGAAGCATTTAAGGCAAAATTGCTATTCGCTAAGGAAATCTCGTTTAGGAAAGAAAAGAGGGGGTGTTAAATGCCGTTCTTTTCCTGGCCAGGCAAACGGGCCAGGACGTGATATCATGAATAGAGGGGGGCAGGGGGGAACCCCGGGAAGGATCTTGGGGAAGAGTTAAGTTTCTTGGCTCTGACCCGGGGGTCGAGGACGGTAGGAGGATCAGCGAAAGCCCTTGGTTTGCACAAAAGAGAATGGCAGCGGCGTAAACAGCACAGCCCCAGATTATTCCAAAAGTGAAGTTCGGGAAAAACAACCAAAGAGACGGTCAAGGCGACTTTGTACCTGCAATTCGTTTGCGGATCCGTCGGATGAGACCATAAAGGCGCTCCAAAACAATGTGAGCTCCTACGGTCCGTTCCACTGGGGACTTCGAAGGGGAGAAAGAGCCTCCGCACGGCGGGCCTCTGTTTCCCCCACTCGTGAAAAACCTGCCACAGCCCCCGACAGTCGTGCTCTCAACGCGGCGCGTCCAGGGGCCTTTCTGGGCCGTCGTCCTCCCGCCGCCTCGGGACAGATGGAAGAGGATGACCCGGTCACCTTCGCACGCCGCCATGGACTCGCCATCCCGTGCGCCGGCCGGGCGCCTCCTTTCAGGCGAATTCTTCAGTTTCCGTTCGTGAGCAGCAACGACACGTAGCTTGTCACAGCTGCTCCCTCTGTCTGAGCCCCAGGAATGGCACTTGACCCGCAGCCACCTTTTGGGAACAGAATGGAGCGGGTAGGGCGTAGGAAGCGGTCCTCGGCCTCCCAGTCACCGCTGTCTGTGTCTGAGCCGCGTTCGCGTTGTGACTTTGTGACAAGTTCCCGTCTGCCAGTGTTGTACGCGGTGTTCTCCATTAAAGCTTCTCTCTGCACATGCGGGTGCCGGTGTTTCGCTGGTGGAGAGAGGAGGCCACGGGGTGAGCGCCCGCAGCGCGGGCGGGGGACTCGGGAAAGCCTCCCGGTGCTCTTTCTTCCGTAACATCAGAATTTCGATGGGGCGAGCTCACAGGCCAGCCCCCAGCAGGGACAGGTGTCCTCCACGACTCCGCACTTGTCTCCTAGTCCATGCATTCTTACCATGCTTGTTTCCTAACCGAGCTTAGTGCTAGAGAACTGATTTTTTTTTTAAAGTAAACGATTTTTTGTGTGTTCCTATATGAGGGTTATATCGATACACCACCCCCACCCAACACCCTCTTCCCATTTCTAAGGGTCTCGCGGGCCAACCGCGGCCGCGGACTGCCATGGATACACAGACGCCTCCCCTGCAGTCTGCGGGACGAGCGCAGGACCGGGAGGTTGGCCCCCCGAAGTTGCCACCGCCGCGGCCCATTAGAGAGGGCGCGGGCCCCGCCACCGCGGCCTGGAGACCTGTTGCGCGCAGACGCCGGCCGCGTCCTGGGCGAGCTGGCCTTAGGGGTCTGCAGCTGCTGGAAGCCCAGCGCCTCTGAGCGCGTGGCCCATGGGAGCCAGCGGCCCCGCAGCCCGCGCTGTCCGGAGTGACTCACGAGTCGGGCTGCAGCCGCTGCGGAGTGCTGGCGAGGTGGCCTGGCCTGGTGCTGGGGCCTCGGCTGGGGCCGTGGTAGTCGAGTCTCGGTCTCTGCCCTCCCCTGGAGAACAGGGTTCCATCTTGAACCAGCTTCCACTGCCCAGCCAGGTTCCAAGGACCTTCCCTCAGAAGAAAGTTAAAGGGCCAACGAAATGACTTGCACAAGGTAATAACAGCACTGGGAGGATTCTGGTTACTCCTTAAAAATGGATGTTTCCAAGCATTCCATATTTACAAATCCCATTGCAGCGTGCAGCTAAATTTTGGCCTCGCCTGGGAAATACATCTCTGTTTACATCACTGCCTCTTTGGGGGCTCAAACAAGTCTAGGATATCTCAAACTGTCAGCTTGACACCCTGCAAGGTTTTCTCCACACTAATGTTTTGATATTGTTGAGAGAGAGAAAAGAAGGGGAGACACTGGTTTGGGAATCACAGAGTTGGGGGACTTGGGAGCCTGGATTTTTTGTCCACCTCTGGTGAATTGATGCCTGGAAGCCCCCAGCTGAGACCCCTAGTTTAGAGGTCACAAGTCACTCAGCTTGAAGAAGAAGGTCTTAGATTCCAGGGGTTTCTTTAAAAGGAGATCCCTCTTCCTTCTCCACCTGCCCCAAAGGGCTAGTGAACTTTTTAGCAGTGTCCACAGTTGGTCCCACTTCCAGTAGAAGGGCATGGCCCAAAGTGACATTTGGGACCCAGAGGGGTGGCCTAAGTGACAGGTGCTCCCGAGGAGAGAAGAACCTGTGGGCCACACGTCAGAGAGGGATGAGTAATTGACCATCAACGCTTTCCCAAACCTTCTTAGCACCCAGTCCAAACCCGCACGCCCCTGTGGAAGCCTTCTTACCTCTGGGGAAAACACGATTGTTTTGTTTTATTGTGAGGGGAGAGAGAAAGGAGAATGGAAGGCAAAGTGAGCTTAGGAATGATTTCACTCCAATTTTCATCCAGGAGGCCCTGGAACCCAAAGGAAGCTATTCATGGCATTGTGACTGGTGAACAAGGGAATTCGTGTAAATAAACAAAGTGGGAGGAGCTTTCTGCCAAAGCTTTGATACTGGGGAGGTCCCAATTAAAGCCCTGGGCACTGCCCTGAAGACCCCTCCTAACTAAGACGAAGTCTGCCATCCAACTGTAACGGCGTTGTGAAAGGCTCCATTCCCATAAGCCACCACTACACTGTTGCCACGCTGGGACCTGGCAGACCTCTGAGATAACCGGGCCAGGGAGGACACCAGAATCAGGTCTTCATACCCATGGGCCAAAAAACACCCGCTCAAAGAAAGACACTAGAGCCAGATTCAGTACTTATTTTAAGCACTAAATAGGGGTCAAGCCATTAAGAAAGTATTGTCCTGGTAATAATCTGAGTATATAGAGAACCACTAAAGCTAAAAAGACTAGTAAACTGAATGGTGATATTTCTGTAACCCTCTCAATTGAGTACATGATCTTGTATGACCTCACAGGTGTCCTCTTTCTTAGCCGCGTGTTGAGATAGAGGGAAAGTAAGTTCTGGACCTAAGTGAGATGGAATTACAGGCACTTACATATTTATGACCATCTCAGTTCACAAGTTTAATAACATGATTTTGGGTATGCTAAGTACTGGTGGAGATATGACATTATGCTTCTTATTTCCAGGTGACAGAAAAGACTGTAGTTGCTTAGCCCGTATCTCACTTCACTGAGTACACAGAATCCTGACAAAGATAGGAAGAAGCAAGAAGGAGGGAGAAATGTATTAGGGTAGATATCTTTAAAATAAAAGTAGAAGAAAAACAACTTGGAATGCTCTTTTTGATTATATTTTTGGGGGAAACTGGCATGAGAACTAAGGGCTGAGGGAGGACGAAGCTATTTTAGCTATGGTCCCTAGGAAAACAGGCCCTCCTGCAAAGGCCAGAATCAGCATGGTTGGCATCTGGCACTCGGGAAGCCTGTCAGTCAGACTGGCTTGTGGTCAATTATCTCCTTAAGTAGACTGGCATTAGTCCAGCCAGGGAGGAGGGCTGGTTGCATCCACAGAAATCAGAGCCAGTTAGCTGCAAGTGGCACTGCTGAACTCCAAGCATCTTTGCATTGTGGGGTTTGGAAGACTGATCAACACCTCTCCTGAGACTCAAAGGTGACATTTGGCTGCTTGGCACTAGTACAGACATACTCCAGAAGAGTATGGAAACAGAATGCCTTAGGAGAAGCAATACTGATCACCAAAACACTAAATCCCCTTAAATTCCACTCACTGATAATATTGCCATTTCTGATCTGCACAAAATCCTGTGATGGGATTTAGCTTTCCATTGGATAAGAATTCTTATTAGATAAGGATTCTTCGCTATACCTGACTATGAAATTGGACACAAAGGATAGTTTGGGTACGTGTTCAGGCTTGGAGGATCTCACAGGGGTTTGAAATAGTGTTGGAGTTCATCAGACTGTGTGTATGTGATCCTACATGGGGGTGGTGGGCAAGGTAGAGTTCGCATTGAAAATGGGAAATTAATCTCTTTGTAGGTGAAAAGGCACGGTGGGGATCCAAACGGAGGTGAGAAGTCCTCGAATTCCAGAGGTCAAAAGAGTTCCTTCAAGTCCAACCTTCTCATTTTGCTCATTGCAAGTATTTTTCATTAACTTTATCTTTCAAAGTTGAAACACTACCTTATACCCTTTGGGGGAGATTGAAGAGATCTGCTTGGGATTTGAATTCAGTCTTAAACCATTGTTTAAGTGGTATGAGTTTGGCAAAATTCCAAATGTACTCTGTCCCCAGCACTTTTCCCCCTTAAACCTCCCTTGTGTATTTTAAGGAAAATTCAAGCCACATGTTCCTCTTTTCCCCTTGCATCCAAATGTCGTTTTATTGAATTTTAGCATGGTCCATGAAATTCAAATTCTGCATTTTTAAACCATAATATATTCATATGATCTACAAGCAGTCACATGATATTCACATATATCATTAAGCAGAAAATAAAGTATCTGAGAACGAAAGTTGTACTATTATATAGTAACATTTCTTTAAACTGAGAAGCCATGCTGGGAATGCCGTAATAAAAAGAATTTTATAAAACTATCAAAAAATTCAAAAAAGCTACTTTAGTGATTCATGAAAATATTTTTAAAAGAATATTGCTAAGAAGATGTTTTCGTTATGTTTAGTTTGATCCAAACATTCTTTACTGCCACAGAGAACAGGTCTGGTGTGAGTATGAGACATCCAGGTTTTGCTTATAAGTCACAGGTCTTATTGCAGCATCACTTTATTTTATTTTGTTATTATTATTTTTTATGTGGGTAGTTCCCCGGCTGGGAACCGAACCTAGGCTGCAGCGTTGACAGCACTGAAGCCTTAGCCACTACACCATCAGGGAACCCCAAGCATCACTTCAAAAATGCATTCAAATATGCCTTCCCACCTGAGCCACTTCCTGCCAGCACTTTCACGAACAGCGTGTTTTTACTGTCACTGTGGATCAATGCTTAGTAAGAAGGGAGCCGAGGAGCTGTGGTCCAGGCCTGGCTGAAGTGGATTCATTCCAGAAAGGATTCACAGCTTTGAAACACACAGATGAGAAAAGGAAGAAAGGAGAACGAGAGGGAAGAAAGAAGTTAGGAAGTTAGGAAGGAAGTTAAGGAAGAAAGGCAGGGAAGGAGGGAGGGAGAGATGGGGGGAGGGAAGAAGGAAGGAAGGCAGGCAGACAGAAAGCAAGGAAAGAAGGAAGGAGGGAAGGAAAGAAGGACAGAGAGGCACATGTATGCATCTAATACTAACAAAACAAAAAAGCTTTTAATTATAATTTTCTAACCTAGTATTGCTTTTCTTTTCTCTTTGGAAACTGGATCAAATCTTTGATGTATGTATATTTATAACAATACTTACCCACAGTAATCTGCATTAAAACCAATATTCCTCTTCTTTTAAAAATGTTTCTTAGCTAGAGAGGACAGGGCATTGTATACTAATTGGCAGCCTCATTTATTGCCTAAAAAGTTAAGGCTTTCATGTGCCTAAGAATTCATCCTAGGTGAGGATTGTATGACATTAAATTTGTTGCCATTTATTTTGTAGGGATTAACCTATATCTCCACAGAGAAATGTTTCAATAAATGATGCTATTTGCATACCATGGAATATCATGCAGCCATTTACAAATAATGCTTATAAAAATTTACTCATATGGAAAATGTTATGAAATCTTATTGGGATAACCTCAAAACTCCATAGTGTACACTGAAAATGTACTAGAAGAGACTTCACCAACTATTAACAGTGGTACCTTAAGGTTGGTGAAATGGTTGCCATTTTATTTTCTTGATTTCCATATGTTCTAAATTGCTTTAGATTGTCTCCATATATAGATCATGTTTTACTTTTATAACCAGGGAAAGGATTGCAAAAAAAAAATTCTATCCAGCTAGTATAACTGGCATTTCAATAAAATATAAATTATTTTAAAATGCAGTATTTTAAGTATGAGAGGAAGGGTTTCTACTTGAAATATCTGTTAAAAGCAAAGAGCAACAAAGACAAGGAAATGGCACACACCTTCCTGTACTCCTGCCGTGTTTTTGTCAAGAGCCCCATTGCAGCAGACCCTTCTGGAACTAAGAAAAGGAGGCTGTCACTTTAAACTTTGACTCTTGGGGTATTTTCTGATAACTGTTGTCCAGTAAAGCTGGAATGGGAAAATGTGAAGGGGTTAAAATTATAAAGGAGGCTTGCTCAAGAATAAATCTTACATCCTTTTATTACATTTTCTACTATCTTCTTCTCTTTTCATCTTTCGCATTTCATGAATTTTTGTAATAGCCTCAAACTCTTTTTGAAACTAGGCAAATAATGAACATGAAGTAAATACATTCTAGGAGCTCAGACATTTTCTTCCAAATGAAAAATAATATACAGTTTTTCAAAATAATACTGTAATTGCTTTTTCCTAGTTGGCAAATCCTTTTCGTATAGTGACAATGTTTTCAAAAGAAAACTTTTAGATACTACTTATACTAATTTGAGTAAACTGGCATTGTGTCTTTCCTGTCTACACTGAAATAGTTGATTTTTTTTAAAATGCAAAAGCCTGCACAACCCATAATAGGCATGCTTTCAGAAGATTAAACATGTCCCAATTTTTATGCCAGAAGCCTGATAACCTCTAAAAATGCCCACACATCGAGATTTGAGTTTTTAAATAAATTGCACGAGAGAACTAAAATTGTTGAAATTAAAAGATTGAATTTTTAACCCAAGACAACCAGAGAATTAAAGTATAATCAAATACATCTTCACCAGCTTAGAAAACAAACTAAGATCTTATTTCTTTAATATATAAAAATTTTGAACCCTGATCCCAGTTACTACTAGAAAAGTTCTTCTCATCTTTCCTTCTAGGGGACCTCAGGCTCACTCAGGCCTGGTCATACCCACCTTACAAAGGAAAAATAGTAAGTCTAATCAGTCTGCTAGCATGCATCTCAAACTCTAGGCATATGTAAGTCAGAGGTTTCTAGAACTGAGTGTGCTGGGCCCCACCGCCAGAGGGTCTGACTCAGCAGGTGTGAAGGGGACCCTGAGAGCCTGTATTTATAACCAGCTCCCAGTTGGTGCTGGCAGGGCCCCTGATCACATTTTGAGAAGTTCTATGCTAAAAAAAGATTCCTTCTTGTCAGTTTACCTCACCTCCAGCCATCTCAGTCCATCAGAGTTATATACATCATAGAGAAGTTTTCTTTCAGAAACTCATTGTTGCCTATTAAATTTACCCGGCTCCTTCCCAGTAACCTTTGAGTACTATATACTAGTACACAAGGAAAACAGAAAAATCCATATTATTATGTCTTTTGTAACCTCTTGAGAAATGAAAGATGAGCTAATAGACTCTGTCTCCTACGTAGGCAGATGACTGGAAGAACTAGACAGGCTCCTTAGGGTATGATCAAAACTTAAAATTCTAATTACTCTAGTTTTGTATCACAAACATACTTGTATCCTCTCTATAATGTTAATTTGGTGGGCAGTTCTATCAGGATAACTGAATAAAAGAAAGAGTTACGTTTTTCTGAATTGAAACGTTTGTCACTACTTAAAAAGAAAACAAACAAAAAAGCCACACCACATGCCTCCAGAACTGGAACATTCCCCATCATAAGTCACATACAGGCATAGAAAAACAGGTTGGAAAGCAACCTTCTTATTTCATCGATGAAGCAACTGAGGCAGGGAACTACTTATAAAGCAAATTAGTGAAAACTAGACCTAGGAGTCAGTTCCCCAACCTCCTATCCAGTCCCACCTTTACATCAGAAGCCAAGACCATCACAAAAGCATTTTAACCAGCGGAGTTAAGGAGCTATTCACTTCCTTCCTTAACTGTGGTGCAATTAAGTTTGCATACCATGCTTTTCTGTGAGGCTTTACTCACTATATTGAAGGATTTTTAATATCTACTATTTTATACAAGAGAAATAGACTTTACTTTGAGTTTATATGTACCCACTCTCAGATCTACAACTTGTAGGACAAGGCTCATATTCAAATATTGTATCATCTCAATGAACTCACGCTTTGATTAAAACTAAAGCCATTCAGCCAAATATTTATGAATTATTTTCTTCTCACACCCCAGCTTCTCTGAAAAACTTTAATTGGTGGCAAAGGAGGTATAAAGGCTTCCTTGCTCCCAGTTATCTCTAACTTGTAATTCCAATATCCACAGATGTGGTTTAATTTATGGATCACCTCACTGTCCAAAGTTTACTGCCACTTGATTTGTAGTACTCCAGATGTAAGCGGGCATGAGTAGCAAATGCCAATGCATGGAGCTTTTACCTTCCTTTAGAGCAGGGACGTAGAACAATTTGCCTTCCCTGGGCCACACTGGAAGAAGAATTGTCTTGGGTCACACATAAAATACACTAACACTAATAATAGCTGATGAGCTATCACCAAAAAAAAAATCTCATAATGTTTTAACAAAGTTTATAAATTTGTGTTGGGCTGCATTCAAAGTCATCCTGAACCACATGCAGCCCGGGGAATGTGGGTTAGACAAGCTTGCTTTAAAATCATGGTCATAAACTTAAATTCAAATATTTATCATTTCTATGCAGGATGGTCAAGAAATTCATGAAATGAAGGAGAAGGGTAAAAAAATTATTAATTTTTAAAAATATATTCACCCTTAACCCTAATACACTTTTCAGATCTTTCAGTAAGTTCATTTATACACTTGAAAAAAAAAATGTTTGTTTTTGTCCCCAGATTGCAGCTTTAACTTCCTTGTCATCTGTAAATTTCTTCCTTCAAAGCTGTTTTCTTATATTTGGGAACAATAATCACCAGATGGAGCCAGGTCTGAACTGTAGGGAAGTGGCTTAATGTTTGGAAACCACAGTCATGAAAAGCAGTCAACACAGCATTGCTCTTGTGCACGGGCATGGTGTCATGCAAAAGCAGCCCCCCATTTTCCTCTTCTTTTCTCCTTCACAGATTCTTTTAACTGTTTCAGCAGACTCTCCAGTTATTGTGACACCCTTATCCTTATAATTGATCAGCAGGATAACCTTGTATCTCAAACAAACAAATAACAAACAAACAAAAACCCTCCAAAAATAGTAGCCATGATTTTTCCAGCTGACTTTAACAACTTGAACATCTTCGAAGGTTGCGTGCCCTTTTCATGCCACTGCGTGGACTCTTGCTTTGACTCAGTTCATAATGATGAACCCAAGTTTCATCCCCAGTGACAATTCAGTTTAAAACATCATCTTTGTTGTCTCTGCAGAGGTCCAAAAACTGCCAAGAACACTCCATGTGCTATTGTTTTTAAAGCAGCGTGAGCATTCTGCTACTCATCTTACACTGACTTTAAACATTCTTAGACGCTGACAGAAAATATTCAAAATGATCGTAGGTGATACTCCAACCATGTCTGCAAGCTGCTTTTTATTCAATCTGGCATCTTCCACCACAAGTTTACAGCTTTTTTGACAATATCTGAGGAAGTGACCTCAACAGGGGAGGCCGAACAGAGGTCATCTTCAATCTGCTCTCTGCCTTGTTTGAAAAGTCTATGCCATTTGTAAACAATGGGTTTCCCAGGGCAACGGCCCCTGTAAACTGATAACATCTCTTCCAAAATGGTTTGAGGTGTTTTCCCTTGTTTTGTGAGGAACTTAATGATAGCTCAGTGGTATTCAATTTTATCCACACTTGGAATTTTCTTCACATTGATGTGCTTTTTCAGCCATATCTGAAAGAACATGGATGCAAGTCAGCTGAAATTTGTCACCTATACTAATAATAAGTCACACAATCAAACTGTGTGCACTAGTACTCCTGCCTTTCCAATAACCCGCCACCTGTTTTGCAAATTTCTTGACCACCCTTCGTACTTCTAAGAGTTCTTTCATCTCTCATCCAGGAATTTGTTACTGGTTACTTTTGCCATCTGCTGCAGTTCTCTTACAGTTTGCTTGGACTTGACTTTCTTCTCTGACTTTGTGGTCTCCCATGTTGTCTCCAGGTGCTTACTTTGCCCCTTGCCTTCCCTTACTTCACCCCAATGCCCACTAACTCTGTATGAAAGACACTTTATTTCTCTGTTTCTCTAACTCTCTTTAGACTTTAACATTGAGACTTCACCAGTGAAAGTGGTCAATCAAGGAGTTATTTACCTAAATGAAGGCAGATCATTTTATAAGAGATCTAAGATGTTAGCTATTAACACAACATTTAAAACATCTAACTATACACACATATCAATTCCATTAGCATGAATTCAGTCCTGAATTGCAGGAACTATGCCAGGTATTGACAATATGTCATGTTTCCTATAGCAGCACTTATTAAGCTGTTGTCACTCATCTCTAAACCTACCCTTTTCTACTTGGCTCTGAGATGCTAATGCTGAGACTTTGCAAACCACATTTCTGCTTTGCCAGCTGGCTATGCATTGGGTCCTGGTAATATGGGGCTCTAGTGAGAGTTAGCAAGGGAAATGCTCATTCCTGTTTGTTCCCTCTGTGGCTTTCTTTCTGCTTGTGATTCCTGGAAGCTTCATGCAGGCAAAACTTCTTCACTCTGCAGTTTCTTCTTGTACCAGCAGCTGAATTCTATTAGAAGTTTTTTAATACTTGAAGAAATGTTCCTTATCTCTGAGCTTCATCTCAGAGTAGACTGACCAGACATACTGTTTTAAACAAGACAGAAAACAACAGTACTATCCTGTTTCAAACAATATGTATGGTCAGCCTAATCTCACTGGGCTAAATTCGAGGTGTCAGTAAGCTGACCATGTGTGTACCATTTGAAACAGGACAGTACCATTGTTTGCGGTCCCATTTAAAACAGTACATCTGGTCTGCCTATCTCAGAGCCACCAGCACCAGTTAGCAGGTGCCCCCTGACATTCTGAAGTTTAGCTCCATGGGGATCACCTCTAAGTTTCTAATTGCTAATAATTCTACTTTCTTCCCTTTGTACTCCCCACACTAGGGGTGGTAGCTGCTTCCTGTAGTTGCTATGGCAGTGATACCTTAGAGTTCTCTTTTCACCCTTTCAGTTATTCACATTTTTACACCTCGTTAACACTTTATTATATTAAATTCTGTCTGTAAAAATAACTGTAAAAAAAAGAATGGTTTGTGTCTCCTGACAGAACTTTGCTACATCTGCCCTCAGGGACCCAGAAGCAGTAGATTGTCTCCTCTGACAAAGATGTATATAAAATAAATACAGGGCAGCATGGAAGAGAATGCAAGTTCAGATTTATAATATGAAACAATATGTATAGACATAAGTATGCTAATACTTTTCACCCAAGAAAAACATTAAAACATTTATTCACTTTTGCAAATAATAAAACATACTCTTAAAAAAACTGTTAGAGCATGTATTTACATAGCATGATCTTGTGTTCTCTCTGCATGACTTTATTGCAAAATGAGTTGGAAAAGTTGCACTGGTTTGCAGACAGACCCAAGCCAGGAGCTAATTCCCCACAGAGAGGCCACTCCAGACCACATTGTTTGACCAGTTCTCTCTGGGAAAGTATGAGACTAGACAGCAAAGTGGTGAAACAATAAGAAACCATTGTGAACAAACCAATGAATCATTTAAGTCAAAGGCAAATAGGGTGTTTTTTGAAATTTCTGAATATGACAATTTTGCTTATAGACATGATATGGGAATAATGAAAACTTTAAGTTATTTACAAAAATAAAAAGTAGTATTTATCAAGCTTTTTAAATTTAGCTTCTATGAGCTAAATGCTTTATATCCTAAATCTTATGTAACCTCACAACAAGTCTTTAATTTAAGTGCGTCCGTTATCTTCATTTTACAGACGAGAGAACTCATAGGTTGTTCAAGGAACCTGCTTCTAACCATGCAACTAAACCCAGAGCTCTTCACTGGGGAGATACTGACTCCCTTTAATCTCCTTAAGAATGTCCCATAAAATGATAACAAGTTAGAATAAACACGCTTCGGGGACTTTTGTATAGCTTTCTATTAGAGCAGCACATATACGATGGCTGTCCAGAAAGTACCCATGTAATATGAAAAATAGAAGCATTTATGGTTGCATTTTTTCCAAGACAGCCCTCGTATATTTAGAAATGGTAGTTTTCACAGAGTATTCAAGTGCTCAACAAACCAAATAGCTAATCAAGGAGCTTAAGAGCAATTTGACCACAGTGGGGTCCAGATTTATTTTGATGTCAGAGACCAAGTTGGCCCAGTACCTATTATTTTGCTGGCTTGATGTTAATGAGAGAGGAGGCCCCACCATAAAGAGTTATCTGATCCTGCTGATGATTCTGCTGACTCATTTTCCTGTAACAACCCACCGAGAATACTCACTAATATATAAGGACCACCAATCAAAAGGTGACATGATTGCTCCCTCCACCAATCAAAAGACAACACAGTTGCTCCTTTAAGCCTGGTAAGTTCTATAAAAGGATAGGACCACAGTGAGTTGGGGAGCTTGGCCATCTTAGACTTTTGTCTACCATAGCTCCATGGCCAAATAGAGAACCCCTTCCTCTTCTATCTTTGGTGTTCAGGTGATTCTTTCTCTGCCAGGACTACAGTCATGCTACATATTTTGGTGCATTGGGCGAGAAGCAGACCCACCTGCAGAGAAAGAATAGGGTCAGAGTTGCCTGGTGTTCTCCACCAACTGTCTGGAGCACCCACGGGAGGGGGAGAAGGGTGATTAGCCTGGGCAAGGTGAACCACTGAGAGCACCAGGGATGGCTAGCTTTGCCTCCTTGTGTGGATGCCTCCATAGGGCACAGAGAGGGCCCTCCTTGGCGGGTTCCTGAGGAGTTGAACACGGAGAGGACCGGGCACCGTCTGAAGCACAGTAGGACTGGTCTGGGGAAAAGTGAAAGAGCCTGCTCCTTTTGAGCAGAAGAGAGGGCTGATTCCCCTCCGGTGCCTCCCAAGTACTGCTGGAGGTAGTTTGAGTGGGAAACTGAGGCTGCCCAGGACAGGAACTTGGGTTGGAATTGAGTGAATGTGAGTGCTTGGAGACTGAGACAGACACCAAAGAGGGTTCCGACTCCTCCTCACAGGGCTGAAGCGAGTGCAGAGTTCTGAAATGCAGTTCCATAGGGCACCTCATAGGGCTCAGGGCGGTTCAGGCTGACGGTTTGTATCAGCCTGCCAAAGTCAAGAGGGCCTGCCATTCCCGCAAGGGAAGTGGCTGGTAACAAATACAGTGACTGTGCAACCCCTCCCGATTTTCCCCTCCCTCTCTCCCCAAACCCTGTTGTTTGTCTGAGGGAGGGTCACGGGAGGTGTGCAAGGGAAACCTTCCCCCTTGGCAACCATGCTGAGAAATTTTAAGAAAGAATTTTCTGGAGATTATGAGGTCACTATAACCCCAGGAAAATTGAGAACCTTGTGTGAATTAGAATGGCCTACGTTTGGGGTGGGATGGCCTTTAGGAGGGAACCTAGACTGAGCTATAGTATGGAAACTGTGGTCTGTCATTACTGGAGACCTGGGACACCCTGACCATTCTCCGTATATAGATACTTGGCTTCAGCTAGTGTTACAGCTGCCCCACCCCAGCTCAGAGGCCAAGCCTCCAAGGTACTGTTAGCAAAAGCAGGTGGTGCCTCAGGGAAACTCCCTGCCTGGCCTGACAAGCCCAGCCACCAGCCATACCTGAAATACTCCCCTCCGAGACCCCCCACCCTATGTTCCACCAAAAGGGACAGACAGATGGCCACCGTTGCCCACTCTACCACACATTCTGAGGCACCCTCTGCTGCGTCCACCCCACAGGAGCCTAACTTAGATACCACCCCCTTTCCTTCAAGGCTGTGATCAGGAGCAATCCAAGCTATTCAAATGCCCCTAAGAGAAGTGAGAGACCCAGAAACAATGAATGCTGAGGGGCAGGTGATCCAGCATTGGCTCTTAGTGTACCAGCCCTTTACCATCACAGACCTGCTCAACTGGAGCATCATGCTCCCTCCTATATAGAAAAGCCCCAAGCTCTCACTGACTTAATGCAGTCATATTCCAGACTCATAACCCCACGTGGGCAGACTGCCACCAGCTCCTCCTTACCATAGTTAATACAGAGGAAAGGTGCCAAATAATCCAGGTTGCCATCAAGTGACCCCAGAGGATGCATTAGATCCCAGAGAATTCACCCAAAACTTCCTATCCAAGGAAGACCCGCAATGGGACCCAAATGCTAGAGATGATATGAGAAAGCTAAAGGGATATAGGGGGGCCCTTCTCCAAGGGCTGCGACGGGGAGGTCAGAAGGTCACTAACATGAGCAAGGTAGCCGAGGTCATGCAAAGGCCAGACGGAAGTACCAGGGACTTTTACGAAAGACTGTGTGAGGCACATAGGATTTACCTGCCTTTGATCCAGAGAGTCAGGAAAACCAGAGGATGGTGAATTTGGCCTTTGTGAGCCAGAGCACAGAGACTACCAGACGCAAGCTCCAGAGACTGGAAGGCTTTGCGGGAATGACTGCTTCCCAGCTCCTGGGAGTGACAAAGTTTGCATGAATTGGGAGGCAGAAGGAAAGAGGAAGGAGGATCAAAAGATGAGAAGAAAAGCAGACCTCATAGCTGTCACTCTGAATCAGAACAGGAGAAGGGGACCTTTGCCATTTAGATGAGGAGGAAAGGAAGCTGAAGGTCAGAGGGGTCAACAGAGACAGCCCCCTTTAAGGCGTGACCAGTACGCCATCTGCCGGGAACCAGGACACTGGAAAAATAAGTGTCCTCAGTGAGGAAAGGGTCCAGTGGCCCCGCTGCAGGTCCCAAGGACGAGGCAGCCCTGTTCAACGTGTCTGAGGGTTCCCTATTTGATGACTGAAGGTGACCAGACTCAGAGGCCCCTGATGAGTCCATGGTCCAAATAAAGATAGGGGAGCAAGAACTAGACTTTTTAGTTGATACTGGAGCTGAGCATTCCATAGTTACCAGCCCTGTGACACCCCCATCCTCCCGAAAGACTAATATAATTGGGGCAACTGGAGCCCTAAGTCAAAAGGCAATAAATCCAGAACTGGCCCAGAGATGGCCCAGAGTTTGGGCTGAAAGCAATTCATCTGGGCTGGCAATCAACCCAGCCCTGGTGTGAATTGAATTGAGACCCAGAGCTCAGCCTATCAGCCAAAGACAGTACATGATTTCTCAAGAGGCTTTGGAAGGAATCCAGAAGCTTGCAGAAGCCCAAGGAGCACGGCATTATTGTCCCATGCCAATAAGACTGGAAGACCCCACTACTCCCTGTGAAAAAGCCTGGGACAAACGACTACAGACCAGTTCAGGACCTGTGGCGGTGAATCAAGAAACAGTGACCCTGCACCCAACTATGCTTAACCCTTACACCCTCTTGAGCCTCCTCCCTGCACAAGCCTCCTCGTTCACCTGCCTGGACTTAAAAGGTGCATTTTTCAGTATAAAACTAGCCCCCAAAGCTGTGAACTGTTTGCTTTCCAGTGGGAAGACCCCTCCACAGGGGCAAAAGTGCAACACACCAGGACACGACTTCCTCAAGGATTTAAGAATGTGCCAGCCCTCTTTGGAGGGGCCCTTGCCTGAGATCTTAATCAATTCTCAACACAGGCCACCAGATGTGTCCTCCTTCAGTATGTGGATGACCTACTGCTAAGCCATGAGACACTCAAGAGGTGTGTGAAAGGAACAGATACAGTCCTACAACATTTGGAGGCTGGTGGGTATAACGTCTCCAGGAAGAAGACCCAGATCTGCCAGAAGCAAGTGAAGTACCTGGGGTACGTCCTCCAGCAAGGGGAGAGAAAGCTGAGGGTAGAAAGAAAACAGGTTATTCAGAACATCCCGGTCCCAAAGACAAGATGGCAGATTAGAAAGTTCCTAGGAGCAGTGGAATTTTGCTGCATATGGATCCCGAACTTTGCAGTTCTGGCCAAACTGCTCTATGAGGCCACAGAAAGGGAGCCGATATAGAATGGGGACCCAAGCAGCAAAGGGCATTCACAAAGCTAAAGGAAGAACTGCACACAGCCCCAGCATTGGACCTCTCTGATGTAGCCAAACCCTTTGTGCTATATGTATCAGAAAGGAAACTTTGGGCTCTGGGACAAGGGGAGGAAGTACAATTTGTGCAATTACTGAGGTAGGACCAAAGGTAACAACCATATTTTATATGCTAAGGTACTCACAAGAAGACTTGCACTTACAATCAAACTCAATACTCAGTATGTGACCCAGGAAATAATCAACCCTATATTTGCTACAACCCTACAGAAACTCCCATCTCCCTGGCATTTGAGGATTTAAAACCCTAGTAGGAGGAATGTTAGCCATTGTCGGGCTATGTTTGTTCCTTGTCCCCTCCCACTAGCAGTCAGAGCTATGTGTTCAATGATTGAGACAACTGTCAACCAAAAGGCTGCATCACATATGTTCCATGTGAAACACTATCAGTCCCTGCATGTAGATGATGAGACCCCAACATAAAAATCATGAGGGATTCCAAAGGGGGGAATGAGCGAGGAGGCCCCACCATAAAGAGTTATCTGATGCTGCTGATGATTCTGCTGACTCATTTTCCTGTAACAACCCGCCGAGAATACCCACCAATGCATTGGGACCACCAATCAAAAAACGACATGATTGATTCTTCCACCAATCAAAAGGCAACATGGTTGCTCCTTTAAGCCTGTAAGTCCTATAACAGGACCTGACCAGAGTGAGTCAGGGAGCTTGGCCATTTTAGACTTTTGTCTGCCACAGCTCGCAGCTCCGCTGGCCAAATAAAGAACCCCTTTCTTTTCTATCTTTGGTGTTCAGGTGATTCTTTCTCTCTGCCAGGCCTAGATTCCTGCTACATTAATATTTGTGGAAACCTTTTCAAAATTTCTGAAGATACCTATCTTTTCCATCTTCATAGCTCTACTGCCTAGTGTAATACCTAGTTTCTGGTAAGTTCTTAATAAAGGTTTGTTGAAGAGAAAAAAGAATTTGGTTAGTCTATTCCTCCATCCTGATTTAATGAATATTCAAATGCGTAGACTGCCTAAATGTTTAAAATAAAATTTAGATAACTAAATCCAAGTTAGCTTAAATGGCTTCAAGACAGAGATTCAGTTACTTTCCCAAGGTCATTTAGCTGGTTTATGATAACGCTAGGATTGGGTCTCAGGGCAGTCAAACTCAAGCCCAGCTCTTATCCTCAGTGTTAAACTGCTTTGAAAAGTCTTCTGTTTCTTAGTTTTCACATTTGTAAAACTGAACAAATAATACCTATTTGATTAAGTTTAACTTAACCAATAAATAAAATCAGGTATGCTGACAATCAAAGTTGAATTTCATGTTTTCAAAAACCATTTGAGAGATACTTCTTAATAATTAGGGACAGATTTTAAAAACTCACTTAAAAATTAATATGATTCAGTAAAGGAGACCAGCTGAAAAGAAGAAATTGTTTTGGACAATATTTAAGAAACTAGATCCAAGTAATATTTCTTACAACTTTTCAAAGCTGCGTGATGATTTTAAAACCATATTTATAGAAATAATTTCCTAGTTTTAAAATTAATTTTGGTACTATATGGCTTTTACTTAAAAGTGACTTTCTGGTTTCAAAAATATTAAAAGCATATTAAAAGAAAAACTGTAAATATGATTTGAACATTATTTAGAATGAAATTTTAGAATATATCATGGCAAGAAGGCAAACCTTGAAATTGACTGTAATTGAAAGTTCATGTGAAAATGTGGATTCACCCAGGATGATAAGTGACTATGTGTGCTTAACTGTTCTCAGCACCCCAGGCATATTTCTCTTTCTCTCTCATTTGATTCTTTCTGTATCCAGCTATTGAATTTTATCTTTCCTTCAAAATTCAACTTAAAAACCAACTCTTACAGTACCTAATAGATTGTTGGAACACAATATTTTCTATCTTTTTTTCCAAAAAGTATTATTAATTTTTCTCCACCCTCCTCTATTCTTTGTTGTAAATCTCCATTTTTGTCATTCTTCTTGCTGGTTATCAGAGCCATGGCACACAATGCCTTGATTTGGACTGGCTGTGTCACTGGCTCTCCTGCTGAAATGAACTGCAGAATAGTACGGACTTCACCATTAAGGAAATCTTTATACTTCTTACTGAATGTTGTTTCCTACATAGTATAGACTCAGTGTGTGTATGTGTGTGTGTGTGTGTAACAGAATTACCCTTAGCCAGTCTCCTTCAAAGCTGATTTCTAAACAAACAGGTAGATCCTCTTTTGTCCAACAACATTTATTTCCCCAGATACCCATTCTTTGTCCTAGAACATGAAATCATGTGGGACTAATGGTATCTATCCCATATTGCAGCCACTGGCAGCATTCAATTTAAGACATAATAGGTACCCCAACTATAGGTAGACAACTCAATCCACAGCAGATTTAAATTGACCAGAAAGAACATTTTAAAGTTCTAATCCTAAACATCTCATTATGAAAGATTCTGGCCTTTGTGAATATCATCCAGAGGGCAATGGTGAAATGAGAAGAGCTTGAGCTTTGAACCCCATCTCTGAAATTTACTATCTCAACAACTTTAATGATAATAATTGATTAAGTATAGTCTAATATTGTTGGTCCTTAAAGACTTAAAGCCAGGCCTGCCACCTGGACCTGACCTTACTATAAATGGTCAACATTCCCAGAGCTGACATTTACTGTGCATGTACTGGCTTATGTAACCATGAAAACAAAAAAACAAATGCCACTGGGCAGATGCAGCAAAATGCCACTTTTGTTTGAATATGTATAAATAGTCCCAGGTGTACAATAAAGTAGCTTGCTTGCTTCCTTATTCACGACCCTCTCGTGCTGGCTTCGTGTACTTTCTTTCAATTGGGTGACCACCACCAAAACCTTCCCTGCTGAAGGAGCTTGGCTCTGACAAATATTAATCCTCAAAACAACTGAAACCAGTAGGTCTTTGTCCCAAATCCCATGCGCATTTTATTGGTAAAGAAACTGAGAATCAGAAATCAACTTTCTTCCCAAAGCCATGCAGCTAATGATTGTGTCAGAACTGGAACTCAAGGCAGTGAAACTCAAGTCCCAACTTTGAACTTCGGTGTCATACTGCTTCTTTAAGTTCCTTAGCCTCTCTGTTTCTGATTTCTCATCTTAAAAACAAACAAATAATTTATACTTCAATGGATTGTTGAGGTAGCAGTCCAATGAACATTAGGCTTTCTTTCACCTGGAATTGTGTAACTTCACCAAGATAAATCAATCTGAATTAAGATCATCAGGAGAAACAAGGGAACATTCTATGTAATGCTCTAAAAACTTTTTGCCTATTTTTCTGATTATTGTCTTCCCATTGCCAAAGGTGTTTCATAGATACAGAATTAAGTCTCCAACAGAGAGCAAGATGCCTTGTCAGTTTTCAGCAATTTAAATAAATTTGCTATGAGTGATTGAAGACTTTTAAATTTTATTTATTGAAAAAAGGTTTGGTTTTTTTATAAATAGATGCAGTTGTGTGAATTTACGTATATACCATATTTTGCCGGGTATAATTTGCTCCCGTGTATAATGCACACTCACATTTTTGGCCCAAACATTCAGGGGAAAAGGTCTTTTCTTTTAATGTTTTAATTCAAATTTATATTTGTTTATATTTAAGTACTTGTTTTCTGTATTATAAAGAAATTTTAGCATTTATTTTTAAACATATTATGGTACAAGAAATTTTATACAACACTTTTAACTCATAAGCATAAATAAAAGAATTAAAAACATTTATATAGATACAGAATTAGTGCTACCCATATATAATGCACATCTTTATTTTTACCTCACAAATTTGGGCAATAAAATGCACATTATACATGACAAAATATGGTATATAGCTTGAGAACATGTTATAACTTGTCTTGAAAATATCTTCCTGCATAATTTTACAAAATAAAATTTGCTCTGTGTTAAATACTTTGTAAAGGAGTCACCAGGTATTGTCACTCGAACTCCTGATGGTTATATTTAATGTCAACACAGACACATGCACACACACTCTTTTCCTTTAAATGTAGAAATGTGAAGATCCTCATGTGTTACCAATGGCATAAACCTCTGCCTTTTCATTGACATGAGGACCAGTTACCTTCACCTCTTTTTTTTTTTTCTTGCTGTTTCTTTGCATTCAATACTTAAGGATAGATCCAAGGTTCTCCAATCCATAGCAATTGTTAAGGTCAGATTTTCCTCTCCCCCAACCTCCTAACACTTCCCACTCTTCACCCCTATTTCTGAAGAGATGAGATCCTAAATGTTAAAAGAATTACCTCTCCCAACTTATAATCCTCACCTCAAAGGTCAAATGAAGATTTCTCTTGTGATAGATATGATTTGACTAACAAAGTTAAATATCTTTAATTTTATCCTAAATCAGGTTAAGGACTCTTAAATGTACTTTCAGGTGTTCTACAGACTAGTCAGATTTCTCATACTTGGTCAAGATATTTGAGAACCCATTTCAAGTTCCAGGAATTAGCTACTCCTGGATTATTGAGCTCTCATTTTAGGAAATTGTTCTGAATCAGCTTTCAGATTGAATATTTCATATTATGTTAGTATTGAAAGCTAAAAAAAACTGTTCTGGGAGGAACCATTTGGACAAAAACCTAACACATCTCCATTGAGTGTTTTTTATTTTGTGTACTCCTCCTGAAGATTTTCTTTTTTTAAAAGATTTTTGTTAAAATATCACTAACATACAACATTATATTAGTTTCAGGTGTACACCATACTTATTCAGCATTTATCTATTTAAAAAAGTGATCACCATGATAAGTCCAGCAACCATTTAACAATGTACTATGCTTTCACAATATTATTGACTCTATTCCCTAGCCTGACGTTACATCCCTATGACTGATTTGTTTTATTTGAACCTCGTATTCTCCTCCCCCTACCCCCTTTAAAAAATTCTCAATTATAGTTGACATTTAATATTGTTTTATGTTAATTTCAGGTGTACATCATAGTGGTTTGCTATTTATATAATTTAAGAAGTGATCTCCTTGACTAATCTAGTACCCACATGTTACTTTACACAGTTATTACCATATTATTGATTATATTCTTTTTTTTTAATTCATTTTTATTGTTAGACTTATTGGGGTGACATCTGTTAGCAAGGATTACATAGGTTTCAGGCATACATGATTATATTCTTTATGCTTTACTTTACATCCCCATGACTATTTTGTAACTACCATTTTGTACTTCTTAATTCCTTCACTTTTTTCACCCTGCCCCTAACACCCCTCCCATCTGTCACCCTGATAAATCTAGTACCTATCTGATACCATACATACTTACTACAATATTATTGACTATATCCCTTATGCTATACCCTATATCCCCATGACTGCTGTGTAATAACCAATTTGTACTTCTTAATCCCTTCCCCTTTTTCATTGGTCCTCTCAACCCCTTTCCATCTGGTAACCATCAAAATGTTCTTTGTATTTATGAGTTTGTTTCTGTTTTGTTTGTTTATTTTGTTCTTTAGATTTCACACATAAGCAAAATCACATTGCATCTGTCTTTCTCTGTCTGATGTACTCCATTCAGCACAATACCCTTCAGGTCCATTCATGCCACTGCAGATGGCAAGAACCCATTCCCTTCCATGGCTGAGCAAAGCTCCATTGTATGTATAAACCATTTCCTCTTTATCCACTCACCCATCAACAGGTGACAGGCCGTCTCCACATCTTGGCTATTGTAAACAATGCTACAATGAACATATGGATGCACACATTCCTTTGAAGTAGCATTTTGGGTTTTTTCAAATAAATACCAAGAAGTGGGATTACTGGGTCCTTCTTTGTCTCTTGTTTTACCATTTATTTGAAAGTGTATTTTGTCTGACATAAATATTGCTATCCCAGATTTTTGTTTTGTTTTGTTTCCATTTTCATGATATATCCTTTTTAATCCCTTCTCTTTCAGTCTGTGTATTTTGATTTGAAGTATCTTGTGGGCAGTATATGTAAGGGTCTTGTTTTCTTATCCATTCAACCACATATCTTTTGATTGGAGTATTTAATCAATTTACATTTAAAGTAATTATTGATAGGTTTTTAGTTATTGCCACTTTATTATTCATATTTTTAAATTTTTTTTTGCCTTAAAGAAGTTCCTCTAATACTCTTTTTTATAAACCTTTGAGAGATTTTAGGAAAATTCATAGCATAAGCAAAGACAGGCCATTTGTAGTTTGTATGGAGAAGACACTGGAAATGGGTTGGGTGTGCCTGAAAGTTGGGTAGGGTAGGGTGGGGTGCGGTCTTAGGAAACCACCAGAGCAGGGCTAACAAACAGTGTTACCCAGGTTGATGGAGATGCAGATATGGTGGCTGCCTGTTCCTGTATGCCAGGAGGAGGGAGAGCTCAAAAAAGAAACAATGGCTTCTGCCACCTAATTCATCCATAAGAAAGATGCATTCCCCCCACATCCACCTCGCCCAGTCTTCATTGTGCTGCCGAATAATCTAGTTGCTTCTCATCTGTCCCTGGACTTTTCCAGCTGCTGCTTCATCACTAGAGCTCAGAATGAGTGAGTCTGTTAGTGAGTAAGTTTGTGTGTGGACCCTTCAAAAGGAGTACCTGCAACTGCAGCTACACTCATCTCCCTCAGCCACAATCTTCTTTAGTTTTCACAGCCAGAAGTTATGAGGATTTCTCACCCTGGCAGTGGAACTCTGGATTGGGAAGCCTTGTACAGAGCTGGGACTCCTCGCTCCTCAGGGAGGACCCCTGCAGCTGAGATATCCCTTCTGATTTTTAATGGTCATGCATGGGTGTGGCACCAGCCTCTTCCATGTCTCCACCACTTCTACCAGTTTTGAGGTGGTTTCTTCTGTATGTCTTTAGTTGTAGGGCTTTGCTTCAGCAAGAGTTCAGGTGACTCTCAGCGATGCTTGTTCTGTACTTTAGTTGTAATTTTGATGTGGTCATGAGAGGAGGCAAGTGTACTGTTTACTTACTTCACCATCTTGATCAGAAATATGCAGATTTTCAACCCAAGCTGGCTTCCATTGGCTTTGAGTGTGTCTTTATTAAAGAGATGGAGATTGTGGGCAAGCAAAAGATGACTTCAGATATAAAATCTTGTGCTCAGTTAATCTGAATGATGTATAATGGGACTTTTTTATTTATTACTTTCTTTTTTATTATATTCTTTCTTGCCTCATGATCTCGAATGCTAGCTGCTCTAGTTGGAATTCTCCATAGAACTCACTGTGAGAAACAAATCAAGACATGAAATCAAAAGTTATTTTATCATTTTCATGTAGTAGGAAATCTGGCTGAGTTCTCTAATTAACAAGTAATTTACCTGTGTGGAAGACAGAATAATGGCTCCCCAAAATGTCCTCATTCTAATCCTCAGAATCTGTGAGTGTTAACTTATATGGCAAAAGGGACTTTGCAAATGTGATTACATCAAGGATTTTGAAATGGGGAAATTATCCTGGATTATCCTGGCAGACCTAAATGTTATCATAAGTGTCTTTATAAGAGGTAGTCAGAGAGAGATTTGACTACAGAAGAGAAGGTGATTATGTTGATGAAAGCAGGCATTGAAAATGGAGGAAAGGGAAAGCTGAATACAAGTTGCTACTAGCAGCTGAAAAATAAAGGAAACACTCTCCACTTAGACCTTCTAGAAGGAACTAACTCTGCCAACACCTTAACTTTAACCCCATAAGACTGATTACAACCTTGAACCTCAGAACTGTAAGAATAAATTTGTTTTGTTTTAAGCTGCTAAGTTTGTGGTAATTTGTTAGAGCAGAAATAGGAAACAAATATATCTGGTAGTAAACATTTGGACTTGCATCTATACAAATAATTTTGAAAACTTATTTTGTTTTTTAAATTTTTTTATAATTTTTCATTTTTAAATTACATTTGACATACAATAATATTACTGTACTTTGCCATGTATAATTCATACTCCCCCCCTCAGATTTGAGGGAAAAATAAAGATGTACATTATCTGGGGGTAGTACTAATTTCTCATCTACATAAGTATTTTTAATTCTTTTATTTGGCTTATGAGTTAAAAGCGTAACACTAAAAATCAGTAATTAAAAAATTAAAGTGTAAGATTTTTTTACCTGAAAGTTTGGGCCAAAAATGTGGGTGTGCATTATGTATGGGATCACATTATATATGACAAAATGTGGTAGATTTGCTCATCTAAAAGTTAACTCAAAGCTCCATTTTCCACTCTTGTTATATGGTGAAAGTGTTTGAATTCCAAATATTGTTCACCCCCCAAAATTTTAAATATTCTTCTTAATAATAGCATAGGATGGTATATTTCATTTGTCTCAATAGTTATGTTTCTAAAATACAAACTATATTTCTATAATTCAAATTGCATGTTAATAATCTTGAACTCCTGACTATATAAAGAAGTGTGTGTGTGTAAAACAGATTGCATATAGCTCATACATTATTTCTAATAACAAAAAAACTGAGGCACAAGCAAAATGAGTGACTGGCCCGAAAACACTGGCATTTCAGGAACAAACCCAAGTCTTTTGACTTCCAACCAGGACCTTAAAAAATATACCAACTTGCCTCCCTAAACCTGAATAACTTTTAATTAAAATTGTTGACTATAGATTTGAAATGTAAAATAAAAAGAGGTTTAAGTTTTTTATCCTTTAAGGCATTGTTTCAAACACAAATTATCTGGAAAATTACTTCAGTTGTGCACTTCATCATGCCCTATGTTGACCCTTCCTTAGTTAATACACAGATTTTGTTTTGTTTTATTATTTTGTTAAGTCTCATCCAACCCTCCTTCCTGGCAGTCAGGGGAATCGGATCATCCATCCTGAATGCAGCATGTTGATTTGCTACTTTTTAACTCAAGGATTAGCTTTGCACTTGGGGAATCTTTGGCTAGTATCAAACCCACCCTACAGAATTCTGTGATTAATTTCACTTATGAATTTAAAGGGTTTACAGCTGTCTTCACAGTTAAATAAGGATTTACTGAAATGCTGCCTTCCCCAGTGGCAAAGACAATTCCCCAACCAGCAGGACTTCTGCACTCCAGAAGTAGATGGTTTGACCTAGGAGGATGAAATTAGCACACACACACACAAAACATACCATCTGAGACTTTCAGAAAATGCAGATCCAGGGGGAAATCTTAGAGCACAAATTACTTTGAGGTTTTTTTGTTTGTTTGTTTCCTATGTCTTAGTTGGATAGATTTGTGTTCTTTCACATGCACAGCTGTGGAGACTCCGGGGAAATTTCTTGCTCTTTTTCATTTTTGCTTATCAGCCAAAAAACCAAGCTCTAAGCATCAAATGTTGTACCCAGATGATGTGGGTGGAATTTCCAAAGGATGCAACAGAGGAATCTGACTCAAATCCAAGGTGGTCATTCTGACAATGAGGCAGAACCATGGCTAGGTAGTGTGATAAAGGAAGACAGAGCTGAACAGATGGGATCCAAGCCTGCGTTCTGTGGTTGTGCTTGTTGTTATTGCTGTTTGTTTAGTTCTTATTCTGGTTCTAACCATTTTTATAGACTTGGCCAAATTAATGAAACTTTTGTCATTTCAGTTATACTGGTGAAATAAGTATTTGTTGCACTAACAAATCAGTGAATAAACTTGCTGGCCAAGTGATCAGTCCCTACGCCTTCATTTCCTGTCTAATGATTTAATCTAAATAAACTCTAATATTTATTTTGGTTTCAAATATTAACAGTTAACATTTACAATACACTTACTGTGGGTTGCTCTTTATTCTAAGTATTTCCATATACCAACTACTTTAACCTTCACAAATCCTTAGAAAGTGAATTTCAACATTTTGTTTTTATTAGTAAGCAATACACTGACCATATCTTTGAATTTCATCCCAACTTTAATGCTTGTCCCCTTCCAAAAACCAATTCTACCTCTTGGTACCCCACCCTATGTCATCTCTTAACTTACACCATTTTTGTCTCTAATTCTGGTGTCCGCATATGGCTTGGAGATGATAGGTGAGAAGTCATCGCCTGTTATTTGAAAATAGAAGGAAGCAGGAAGTTGAATGTTGTACTTTAGGGGGATGCATAGAAACGTCCCAGGTGTTAAATGAGAGTCTGATAGGCAACAGATCATACATTTGAATTAGAGGAATTAGAGGAATTTATTTGTAAAGGGACTATTTATATGGAATTTAGGGGAACTACAGGAATAATACACCATCTTAGGGTTTGTAGCAACAAAGCTGTTACCACCCCTTTAAGTCTGAAGGAAATAAAGTGGTTACCAGAACCATGAAGAAAACAGTTTTATTAAGCAGCCACTATTGGGGGACCAACAACTTTGGATGATGGGGTACAACCAGTCTTGGGCCGCCTGTAGGGAGAGGATGAAGACCAAATATCCAACCTCATTTTTTTTTTTCTCTGATCACCTGGGAAAGCTCTTCACTGGCCAAACCTCAGAGGAAACCATTAGGCAAAGGAGGTAGTTTGTATAATCAACACAGATTAGCTTCCTAGGGTAGGGTGGGAAAGCATAAAGAGTGCATGGGAAGAAGCAAATGAAGATACATGGCAGACCTACACCTCTTGTGTTCACAAGAGAGCTGCAGTGGGTCCTGGGAGGCTTAGATTTGTCCAGAAATAAATTTTGAAACACAACAAATATCTCTAAAATACCTGTCCAAATGCCAGGAGCCCTTAATACTTACCATATGGTTTGGTTTTATCATCTTTTATCCACAAAAGATCTATTTTTAAGTCATTTTAAAAGCATTTATTTCTTCATGCTCTAATCCAAGACCTAGAAATCAAAATGTTACATTTTTCCTAAGAATACTATTTAAAAATTTCAATAGATTAATGCAACTTTTCTCTCAAACCCATCCCTTCAATAGACCTTTCAACAAGAGGCAAGAAATAGTAATTACTAGTTTTCTCATTAAAGTGCTGAGAACTTTCAAAGAAAAAAAGAAACAACATTTTGCACATCAAGCTTTGTTTTGTTCTGTTTTGTTTTTCCAGTTAATAAACCTCAAGGGAAAAATAGCTTAGGCGACTTCCTAAGATCATGTAAGATAAAGGTGGGACGTGGAAGAAATCTAGGCATCTAATTAATGTTAAACAGCAGTAATATCTCAAGCAGCACCTTCAGACTGAGGTCAGAGATATGTCTAACAAAATGGTTTCTACTGATTCAGAAAATAAATAGAAGTATGTATAGCCAGAGAGATCTTCCATTATAGAGCTTGTAATAGTCAAATTGGGCCAAGATATGCTGTACCAACAAGCAACTCTAACATCAGAGTGGTTCACACATCGAAAATCTTCTGGGGTCCAGCATCTTTTTAGGTCAACTCCTAAATTTTATTTTTGTAGTTATGTCATCAGGTTGTGGCCCTCAGGTTGCCTGCCACAGCAGGGAAAGAAAGAGCTGGAGGATTACATTTAAGAGCTTTAGCCCAGAAGTGACACATATCACTTCCATTAACAGCTTTTGGTTGGATCTAGTCATATGATCCTGCCTATCTGTTAGAGCTGGGAAATGTGGCAGAGCACATGGATATGTGGAAAGATATATTTACTATAGTCCCATCTCCAAATAGTTAGGCTGACAGAATGAGAGCTGCTGGAGTGGATGCGAGGGACCCCTCAGATATAAAGAAAAGGATACTTTTTAGTAAAGGAGGTTTGTTCTCTCTGCCTTCCCTTGGATCTAATCTTCTTTACCAAAGAAGTTTAAAAAATGGATATATTTCTTAATGTACAATTATGATTAAATATTATTTAAGGATGTAGGTAAAGCAAATATGATGTAATGACAACAGCACAGAGTTTAGGATCAGATTGTTTATCCTAATCTTTGTCATGTAACCTTGAGGATGTTACTGATCTTTTCTAAGCATTAGTTTTCTTACCCATGAAGTGGGGATAAAAATGCCTCCCCTTAATGCTTTTGTGAAGGCAAGGTAAAGGGTGTTTTGCCTTAGTCATAAGAGCCAGGAAAGGAATTCCGAGAAGAGACAATTTATCCCAGACATAAAGAGAGAAAGAATTTATAGACGAAAGGGGCTGGAAAAAATTATCTTAAGACAAGAAATAATCTCTGTGTTGGGCGAGACAGCTGCAAATTGGAGGATAGAAGAATGTCATGGGCCTTGTAGGTTGTATTCAGAATTTTGGTCTCTTAGGATTACTAAGAGCTTGATGGAGATCTCTGTTTTGAAATGAAAGGAATGACATAGCCTGATTTGAGTTTTTAAAGATTACTTACATTGCAGTGAAGAGAATCCATTGAAAGCAAAGAATAATGTCAGGGAAACTAATCAGGAGGCCATGAAACTACATCAACTGAGAGATGACAGTAGAGTGAATTAAGGAGGTGTGGATAAAGAGCGATAAGATGGAGGAAGATATTTAAAAGGTAAAATCAACAGGACTTGATGATAAATGGGATATCGTGTAATAAGAAGAGGGAGGTTTCAAGAATGACTCCTAGGTTTTTCGCTCAACTGATTGGATGAATGCTACATCATTCCCTAAAATTAACCCTGGAAGGGAATGAGGTTTCGGATATGGGAGGAAGATGAAGAGTTTATTTTTGGAAGTGCGGAATTTTAGTTTGAGTATTTCAAGAGTCTACTTAGGTTGTTCCTGGCACATAGTGCCAAAAGAAAAAGAGTTTAGTGACTATTATTGTTACAGTTATTATTATTATTATTATCATTATCATGACTTCAGGGCCTTCCACAACCAGTGACCACTTTATCTGTCCAGGCTGAAACAGTACTATATTTGTTTTCAGGTATAATCTGTCATTTTATTTCCATCTAGTCTATTACCAACCTACCCCTTTTTATAGTTCATTTCAGATGTTGCATCCTTCACGCACAGAGGCTTTTCCTATTTCCAATCTCCACCTCTAAAATGCTGTAAAAATCTGTAACTCTTAAAATCGGCATCTTGGTATTATTCCAAATTGTGCTACTTTCTGACCAGCATCCCTATTCCTTCCAGCTCTCACACAGAGTACTTCTCTCTTAGACAAATTTTGGACCTCTAGTTCCTACTTCCCTTTATTTTCCCTATCAGCACCTCTCCCATCTTTCCTTCCTTCTCTGCCCATTATTTCAACCACACTGTTGTCAAAACTCTCCACTCTTTTGTTTCTCGGTTCTTTTATTAACATTTGTCTACCAAAATCTAGCCCTGGACCAATTCAATCATCTACCACCTTCAGGATTTTATCTAGATTTATGGATACTACTAGAGAAAATTACTCCACAATGAGAATAGTCAATACATTGGTACAACTGTAAATTTTTGCAATGGTTCCTATGTACAATTAGCTCCCTCTGTACTATCAAACAATTCTAAGTTTCTTGAAATTTCCAACCCATAACTTCCCTACCTAGCTGTTGGCAAATGAGCTTGCCTTCACAGGCAAAAAAAAAAAAGTTCCATATGGGGCTTGCTCTGCTTGCTGGTGCAAATTCATGAATATGCCTGGATGTATATCTATACCCTCTTAATTTTCTCAGTTCATAAGGAAGAAAGAGTTCCATCATTATAAGGTGACTTGTCATATAAACTCCATTTTCCACCCAACCATCATCTTCAAGAGCTTGATCCTCTCTCCTTTATCACCAGTGTCTTCCTTTGCACTGGCTGCCTCCTGTCATCATTTAAACATCCTCAATTCTGTCCCATCTTTAAATCAAAATGGAAGACTCACTTGCAATCACGAAAAACACTCCCTACAGTCCTGTATTTCCCCTGACTCTACTCCCTTTCCCATCATCCCAGCCTTAGTCTCTATTTTATTTAATCTCTGAAAGGTAGTTGATCCTTTTAAAAGCACTCTCTTCTCTGTGCTTTCATGATATGGGTTCACCTAGTTTTCCTTTCGCCCTTCTGATCATTCCTTCTAATAAGCTCCTCCTTAAATGCTGGTATGTTCTGTCTGAGGCCCTCTTCTCTTCACTCTCTGTTCATTCTCTGATATACACATGGCTACAAACTACCACTTGTCCCAATGGTCCCCATTGCATAACTATCTCAAGTTCCAATTTCCCTCTTGAGATTCAGATTCCCATATTCAACCATCTCCTGACTATCACTATTGGGTGTCCCACCAGTATCTCGAGTTTATTATGATTTTCATGTACTCATCACTTTCCTCCAAAGCTGCCCTTTCTTCCATATTTCCTGTCCCAGTGAGTGGCAGTGCATTTTGTTTCCATAGAAATATGGACATCACACCCTAGTCTTTAAATTTCTTAAGACAAGAAGAGCATCTGTTTATTCACTACTGTAGCTCCAGTACCTAGAACAATGCTTGACACATAGTATGAACTCATCAATACATCCTAAAGTAATGAATTTATTATACTTGACTCTGTTTTATTCCTCATATTCAATAAATTATCATGTCCTGTCGATTCTTTTTTGCAAATACCCTTTCAATCTTTAGTATCATGGACACTACCCCAGTTCAGGCCAAAATTTTGCTTTAATAGTCTCTTAATTGATTTCTTTACTTCTAGTCTTGTCCCCTATAGCAGAGACTGCTAACTACACTGAATATCCATACTTTCTTCTTCAATTTGTTACTACAATTGAGCACCATACCTCCCAACTAAAAACCACAGTTCCCAACCTTCCTGGCAGGAAGGTCAAGCTACTATATCAAGTAAGTTTTGGTCAATAGCCTAATAATGCAAGTGAAGTATGCACCTTCGAAGCACATCTTTAAAATAAAGATGTGTGTCTTCGTTCCTCTTTCTGCAGTGTGGATTGTAATGAGATGGTGGTGAGTCAGATCTAAACTTGCAGGTAAAAGCAGCACAGAAAGGTGTGTAGGAGCCACAAGATTAAAAAAAAATACCTTATTCTCCTGGACTATTTTCCACATCAAACTTTTATGTGAGAGAGAGAAATAAATCTTTCTTATGAAAGCCATGGTTATTTGGCTTCTGTGAAAACAACCAAATCAATATCTTATTAATCCCTTTTCTCTCCCAGTCAGAATAATTTTTCTGCAATCTGGCTAAAATGATCTACTTATTGCAAATCTGTTTAGGTCATTGTCCTCAGTCTTATTTATTGTTGTAGCCTTCAGAGAGCATAGTACATGATCTTCTTTATAGCAATCATTCTGTAATATTGATTGTTGATGAATAAATTATTAAGTTCATTTTTTGTGGCACCTAAATTATAAAATTTAACTTTTAATTGCATGTGACATCATATTATACATAATCAGTGGATGACACATTACCTTGAGCCTTTCATGGCTTCTGAAATCATCCTAAATGGAATTCATCCCCTAATTCCATTATCTGATGACCAAAGAGCCAAAAATCTTTCTGATGAGATGTAGCCACAAAGAATGGAATTCCCATGTGTGTCACTGGCAACCTTAAAAGCATGAAAAGAATATAGCAAGAAAGAGGGGAGGAGGAGGGAAAAGAGCACAGAACTCTGATTAGTGAGAAGTAATGAAAAGTTATTAGAAATTTATTCATACATACTTGGTATGTAGGCTATGCCTGTGACCACTATACATTAAGCCATAATAATGTCTCTAGGTTCTGCATTTCTGCTAGGAAAATGATCAGTATAAATTTAGATTTCCATTTAGTTAATATTTGTTAAGTCCCTAATATTTACCAAGGACTGTGCGCAAGAAAATCTCCTAAAATGGTTCAGTGTTTGAAGCTTCACTTTGCTCTCCAGACAGGGTCTCTAGACTACCTGAGGTGGGCCTGGTCTCCCAGAACAAGACCACGTTTTTAAGTCCGTAAAATTAATTCTACCGAGTTTAATCAGCTCAACTCCTAGAGTTGGGCTACAATGGGAGGTAATGCCAGAAATGCCATCAAGTTCAGAGCTATCTTCTTCCCTAAATGTATATTTTTAAAGGCTTTACTATTTTTTCTCCTAATATAAGGTATCATAATTCGATAACCATGAGTTGTCAGTAAGACTCTATCATAATATGCCATCGATAATGCAGTTGTTTTTCAGAAAGCACTCTGTTACCTTTGTCATTTGGAAATAAAAGCCACATTTTTGTGTGACACACAGAACAAATTGCACCAAACAAATAAAGGCACCTGGGCAACTGATGCCTCTAGCTGGGTTCTTGCAATTCCTCATTATTTTGCATTCACTTTCTCTTCTTGTTCTTTTTTTAATTCTGATGTTTATCCCTCAAAGAAAATAGCTAAGCTTGAAATTAAAATGCCATAAAGATAATTTTGAATCCAACGTGTTCTTGCTCACTGTGAAGTTTTTAAGTGATACGTTTTGGTTTTCCCTCCCAGATTGTAGTTCACAAGGCAGAGAGCAAAGCAGCAGGTTTTAAGGCAATGTAAAAAACCAGCATGCTTTTTAAAAATTAATCTCAGTTTTAAATGCACTAAAGTTTTGCAAATACCTGTTGACTTTAACAGAAGAAACACCTGAAGCCTTGAGGCAGAGTAGCTTTCTCAAGGAAAAAAAAAAGCACATTAATATTTCATGTGGAAGGAATTTTTCAAGGTACATATCAGTTCTTCAAACCAGTGAGATAGCTCACATTCACCTCTAGCATAGATCTGTTGAGTTCCATTTGAGGGAAGGGTGTCAAGTAAAGTCTAATATTACACACCTACTTCTTTGGTCAGTAAAACCTCCATACTGTGAAAGACTATGAGATCTCCATGTCTGTAGGATAAAAGAAATAGTAGTAACTGCTAACATTTCTTAAGTGCTTACTGTGTGCTGAGCTCTATATTAAGTACTTTATCTGAATTATAATTTTTTTATTATATCAACACTTTGAGATAGATGCTCTTGCCCTATATTATAGATGAGAAAATAGAGGCCTAGAGAAGTTATTTGTTAATGTTACATAGCTTAGTAAGTGGTGAAGTAGGAATTTAAACACAATTTTTAAAAATTAATAGACTTTTTTCAGAGCAGTTGTAGGTTAACAGCAATTGAATGGAAAGTGCAGGAAGTTCCCATATAATCCCTGCTCCAACCCCCACATGCACAACCTTCCTCACTATAAACATCTCCCACTAGAATGACCCATGTGTTGTAATCATGAATGATACATGTTATAATCAATGAACCTACATAGATAGATCATTGTCACCCAAAGGCCATAGTTTACATTAAGGTTCACTCTTGTTCTACATTCTGTGGATTTTGCCAAATCTATAATGATATGTAACTACCATTACAACACCATGCAGAATAGTTAGTTACACTGCCCTAAAAATCCTCTGTGCTCTGCCTATTCAGCCCCTCTTCCTCTAATTCCTGGTAACCATTGATCTTTTTACTATCTCCATAGTTTTCCCTTTTTTAGGATGTCATGTAATTGGAATCATACAGTATGTAGCCTTTTCAGAGTGGCTGCCTTTGCTTAGTAACATGCATTTAAAGTTTCTCCTTCTTCACATAGCTTGATAGCTCCTGATTTTTTATTATAGCTCTGAATAAAATTCCATTGTCTACATGCACATGGTTTATGTGTCCATTCACCTACTGAAGGATATCTTGGTTGCTTCCAAGTTTTGACAATTCTGAATAAAACTGTTATAAACATCCATATGTAGGAATTTGCATGAGTGTAAGTTTTCAACTTCTTTGGATAAATAGCAAGGAACACAATTACTGGGTTGAATGGTAAGAGAATGTTTACTTTTATAAGCAACCACCCAACTGTCTTCCAAAGTGCCTGTACTATTTTGTATTCTCACCAGAATAAATGAGAGACCCTGTCACTCCACATCTTCCCCAGTATTTAGTGTTATCAGTGTTTTGGATTTTCACCTTGCAAATAGGTATATGTGATATCTTATTTTATTTTCAATCCCTGATGACATCTGATGTGAGGCATCTATATCTCCTCTTTGGTAAAATATCTACTCAGATATTTTGCCCATTTTTAAGTTGGGTTGTTCATTGTTTTGTTGTTGAATTTTAAGAGTTCTTTATATAATTTGGGTAACAGTTCTTTATCAAATATGTCCTTTGGAGGAGGTATTATAACTGATACCACAGAAATACAAAAGACCATAAGAGACTACTATGAACAATTATATGTCAACAAGTTAGGTAGCCTATAGGAAACGAATAAATTCCTAGAAACACTCAACCTACCAAAGCTGAATAATAAATAAATAAATAGATAATCTGAACAGTTCAATAATGAGTAAGGAGGTTGAATCATTAATCAAAAAACCTCCCAGCAAAAAATGTCCAAGACCAGGTGGCTTCACTGGTTTTACAAAATTTTACAAAATATTTAAAAAGGAATTAACAACAATTAACTCATTTTCTGAAATGAGCATCATTCCGATACCAAATCAAGATAAGGATTATACAAGAACCAATATCCCTGATAAAACTAGATGGAAAAATCCTCAACAAATACTAACAAACAAAATTCAAAAGTACATTAAAGGAATCATATATCATGATCAAGTGGGATTTTTCCCTGTGATGCAAAGATTATGCAACATATGTAAATCAGTAAGTGTGTACACCACATTACCAGAATAAAGGATACAAGTCATGATCATCTCAATACATACAGAAAAACTTTTGTCAACTACATCATGCTGTTATGATATAAATCACTCAATAAATTGGGTATAAAAGGAATGTAGCTCAACATAACAAAGGTCATATATGACAAGCCCACAGATGACATTACACTCACTGATAAAAGGTTGAAAGCTTTTTTCTAAGATTAGGAAAAAGATAAAAGTGCCCACTTTTGCAATTCCTATTCAACACAGTACTAGAAGTCCTAGCCAGAGCAATCAGGCAAGAAACAGAAATAAAAAGCATTCAAATCAGAAAGAAAGAAGCAAAATTACCTTTTTTGCAGATGATGTGATCCTACATGGAGAAAACCCTAAAGTCTCTATCAAAAAAAAAAAAAGAACTGTTAGAACTAATCAATAATTTCAGTAAAGTTGCAGAATAGAAAATCAACACACAGAAATTAGTTGCATTTCTATATACTAACAATCAATTCTCTGAACAGTGAAATAAACAATCCCATTGAAAATAGCATCAAAAACAATAGAATACTTAGGAGTAAATTTAACTGAGGAAGTGAAAGATCTGTACCCTGAAAAATGTAAGATTTTGATGAAACAAATTAAGATGATTGGAACAATGGTAATACCCTGTGTTTGTGAATTGGATGACTTAATATTATTAAAATGCCCATATTACCCAAAGCCATCTGTCTATTCAATGCAAACTCTATCAAAATTTCAATGATTTTTTTTACAGAACTAAAATATCTAAAATTTGTGTGGAACTGAAAAGACCCTGAAAAACTAAAGCGATCCTGAGTAAAAAGAACAAAGCTGGAGGCATCCCTCTTCTTGATTTCAAACTATACTGGAAGGCTATAGTGATCAGTACGGTATGGCAATAACAAAAAAAAAAAATAGACACATAATGACAATGGAACAGAATGAAGAGCCCAGAAATAAACCCACACAAATATGGTCAACTAATATTTGACAAGGGAGCCAAGAATCTTCAATGAGGAAAGGACAATCTCTTCAATAAATGATGTCGGGAACACTGTGTAACCACCTGCAAAAGAATAAAATTGTACTCCTATCTTACACAATTCACAAAAATTAACTTGAAATGGAAACCATAAACTTCCTAGAATAGCAAAATGTCTCCCTGACATTAGTCTAATTTTTGTTTATTTTCTTCTGCTTATATCAGATTTAATTCACTGTTTTTCTAGTTTCCTAAAGTGAAAGCTTAGATAACTGATTTTAGGTCTTCTTTTCTATAGAGGCAGTCAATGCTATAAATTTTCTTCTAAACACCATTTTACTGCATCTCACAAATATTGGAAAATTATATTTCAATTTTAATTTAGTTAAAACTTTTAATATTTTTCTTAGATTCCTTCTTTGACCCTTTTGTTATTTAGAAATGTATTATTAATCTTCAATATACTGAGACTTTTGTTATTGATTTCCAGTTAATTCTAATATAATCTGAGAGCATGCCTTGTATGATTTCTATTCTTTTAAATTGCTAAGGTATGTTTTACAGCCCAAAATGTGGTCTGTCTTGGTGAATGTTCCACCTGAGTTTGAAAGTAATGTGTATTCTGCTTTTGTTGGATGGATTATTCTATAGATGTCCATTACATCTAGTTAGTTGATGGTGCTATTAAGATAAGTTTTATTCTTACTAATTTTTCTGCCTGCTATATCTGTTTATATCTGATAGAGCAGTATTGAAGTCTCCAACTATAACACTAGACTCATTTTTTTTTTTTGGATTCCTATTTTTGCCTCATGTATTTTGATGCTCTGTTGTTGGGCACATGTATATACATTAAGGATCGTTACATCTCTTGGAGAATTGACCCCCTTATTATTATGTAATACTCCTCCTTATCCCTGATACTTTTCCTTTCTCTAAAGTGTGTTTTGTTTGAATTATAGCTACATAGTTTTCTTTTGATTCATGCTAACATGGTAAACACAGTATGATTTTCGAATCCTCTTTTAACCTAAGGAAATTACCTTAGCATTTGTTATAATTATTTCTGGTCTTAATTTTACTGTGTATGCACCTCATATAAGTAGTTGTTAGGTAATAGTAGTAGTAGTAGTAGTAGTAGTAGTAGTAGTAGTAGTAGTAAAGTATACCTAATATTTTTTTCTCAGAACATTACATGGTAAGCATTTTCTTGGCTACTGCTATATGCTCTGCATAGCCATTGTAATAGGAAGAATAATAGTCCTCCAGATATTCATGTCCTAATTTCTGGCATCTATGACTGTGTTACCTTATGTGGTGAAAGGAACTTTGCAGATGTGATTAAGTTAGGGACTTTGAGGTAGGAAGATTACTTAAAATTGTCTAATCAGAGAGGTCTTTAAAAGTGGAGAGCCATTCCCAAATATGATCAGAGGAAAATGTGACTACAGAAGACTAGTCAGAGGATACAACATTACTGGCTTTAAAAATGAAAGAAAGAAGTCATGAGTGAAGAAGTATAGGTAGCCTCTAGAAGCTGGTAGAGACAAGAAAAGACTCTATCCTAAATGAACAAACTTTAAGCCATTTTTATTGTTGGTATTGTGTTATTTGGACTATGCTTTGGTATTGTGCTCATGGAATATTCCTAGTGAGTTAGACTGGACAACTGAGCAGGGCATAACTCAAGATGGAAAAATAGAATAAATAATTAAATCTAATATACTTTAATGTTATAGTTATCTTAGTTTCTGTCCTCTTTTTATGAAAGTTTCTGAATGAACCTCAGAAATGCTCTTTTCATTGTGTCCTTATGGGTTGGCCAAAGTCATGATAAATATTGGGGAGGTGACCACTGGAAAGTAGGGGCAGGACTTCTCTGAATGCACAGTAATCACTTCCTTTAAGGTGGACAGTCACATGTTGGTTGATCAGACACTTAACTGTTAACTCCAATAAGTTTTAGCTCTTAGTAATTTCTTGTGACTGAAGGGAACGTCATTTAGCCATGAAAATTATAAGACATATTTATTTTTATAGATATTTATAATATATTGGAAGAAAATTAGATAATAGAACAGTATGAGAAATTTAACATTTACTTGGAAAATTTTGGAAAGATATATACCAAAATATTTCTAATGTCTATCTTTGGGTAGTAAGCTTTCAGGAGAGTTATTTTCTATTCACCTATCACTGTAACAATCTTTTTTACAATGACTGTGAACTACTTGTACTATAAAAATAACCCAAATTTGTAAATATATAATAACACTATTGTGAACTCTTCAGAGTCAATTTCCACTAGTAGACATGCTGGGGACACAACTATTTCCATTGGAAACTCAGGACTTGTCACTCCACGACAGACAAAAGTAGGAAACTGGCCTGGATTGAAAAATGCAAGCCACATTTCTCATCAGGACATCCTGAAAACTGCTTTAAGAATTGTCAATTAAGATTGATTGCCCCATCTTCTTCTCAATGATCCTCCAAGGATAGGAAAGAAATGCACGATCCTTGCCGGTAATTAACAGTAATTCAAAGATAAAAAATTTATCATCTTGCTGTTGGAAAAATAGATATTATTCCAGAATCTTGAGCTTTGCCAGCACTGGAGAATATTTAAGAAAGGCTTAAAATTGGAAGATAATTCCATGACTCATGATGTTCAGAATGCCTGAAATTGAGAGATTGAGAAATTTATGAAGAATACCATATTTTGACTCATATTAAATATCTGTCATCCCTGCATTGCAGTCCTCTTGTATTATGATTGAAATTTGTCCTTTGGCTCCAAAACTTATTGTTACCTATGTAAGACATGCCATAGAAGAAGAGAAAGTTGACGTAAGTAAAGATGGATTGAAAGCCCTTGTACTTCTTTCCAATGGAGACATGTGAAGGGCTTTTAATGTCTTGCAAAATACCAGAATGGTTTTTGGGAGGTGGATAAGACAGACTATGTACATGTATATGGGAAATTCCTTAAAGTCTGATTTTGCCAACATTCTGGAATAGATGTTGAATCAAGACCTCACCATAGCCTATAGAAATATTATGGAGTTGAGAAGTCTGCAGAGATTGGCATTACATGATACCCGCATTTGTACATAGAACTGACATTCTATTATCAGTTCAAATACATTTATTGACCAAAATGGCAGTTATTGAGTACAGACTTTTTGTTGGTGCCAATGAGAAAATTCAACTGAGTTCCCTCATTGCTGCTTTTAAATCATCAGACACCTGACTGATACAGAGACAGACTTCTGGATACAATTCACAGGACCCAGCAGTGTTTGAAAATAAATAACATGGTTATGTGATTGAACTATAATCACTCAAAAGCATTAGGAAACAGAGTTCAAGGGATAAGTTGGCAGATTTTTTTTTTAAATACTGCATTTGTGGTATAGGAAAAAACACAAAAAGCAAGATTTAATGTACAAATATTTTTATTATACTGCATATTTGTATTTTATATTTAAAAAACAGTAACAACAAAAACAGAGCTTTTGGCAGTCTTAACTCCACGGTTGTTTAGATGAAGAAAGGAAAATTGGCCTAACTCATTCTGGTTTAGAGTATAGGCTTTCAAATACAGTATAGCCATAATAAATGTCTTCAAATTTAAGTTTTAAAATATAGTCTTAGGCATTGTCTGTATTTACTTTGAAATTGGTGTTACTAATTTTACAGCTATGTGGTAGACTCATTTATAATTTTGGTTTTTCTTCTTGAAGTAGAAGAATTACCAGCAGCCTTCTAACAGTGGTGTGAAAGACAGGCAAAAGAGTGTTGCATGTTAAGTATAACATACAATTAGCCTTTAAAAATGATATAATTTGATAGCAGGAATTACACAGAAAGCATTTGTTTAGTGCAGAGCACTTGAAGTAACCCTGATAAAAAAAATCTATAACTGTTGAAAATAAAAGGACATTTGGCACAACCTTAGCAGCTTAGTTTATAGAAAGTATGTGGCATTGATGTTAGTGTCCATAATTTTTTCAAAAGCAACTTTCTTTTTATTTATATCATATATGACCATTTTTTCTTAAAAGAAGCAATTATAAAGAGGCTGTACTACTCAATATGCAGCTATATTCAGGTCTCCCCATTATGAGGGTCACAGAATTCCCATTCTTGATAGTATTAAACTTACCTTAAAAAGTTGTTTTTTCTCTTTTTAATAAAAGTATTAAATCCTTGTAATATGGACTGGGAGAAGTTTTATTTCATTATTTAGAATTTCTGTAGATTTCATCAGCTACCAAAGACATTTTCAGAAGTTTGAAAGCTAATGACCAAGCAGGGGTCTCATATTTCAAGAAAAACATTAAAATAAAATTTTTTACTGATTGGTTCCCACCAAAAACAAACAAACAAACAAAACAAAATAAAACAAACAAAAACTTTACTAGTCTCAGAAACATGGGTGTCAATGGCCACTTATTTCAAAAAGATATGAAGTAAAATTAGAAGTCAAAGTGGTGTCCTTGAGTGCTTGGTGAATAGTCAGTGAAATGATAACACAAAACATCATCTCAACTGCCAGGAACCCCAAAGTATAATATTTGAAATAGGGGCTCAGGCAAGAAATGAAAAAATGTGTTTAAGGAAAGTTATTGTTTTCCAACAACCATCCGCTAATTTAACAATGGTTTTACATTTAACACCTGCTGGGAAAGAGAACTAAAATAGCAGTTCCCACTGAGAGGAATTAACTGCGTGCCTTGTAGATACCAAACTAGTGAAACAGCATCGCTGTTGTATAGTGAAAAAGGATGCTGTGGTTCTTCACTCCCTCCATGGTGTCCTGACTCCAGGTTTCATCAGGATGCTGGAGATGGACAGGTAGTGCCACATCTGTGCTGAAAGAATTCTCGGGACCCTCATGGAAATACTTAAATTCACAATAAACTTGATCTAAATTACTGAGTGGTCAAAATTTACCTCCTGGCTATGGATATTCTAAAGACCCAATCAGAGTCTATGTTTCAATTTGTTCTTAAATGTTCACTTCCCTTCAATGAATAACAATTGTAATAATTATTATTATTAACATTTTGGACTTACTCTTTGCTAAATTCTGTGCTAATAATGCAGCCTGCCTTATCATCCTTTGTTCTCATGTGACTCTGAAATGACTGCTATCAGTATCTTCATTTACATACATGGAAAATGGTTTCACCAGTTCCCCATTTATATAGTAACTAAGTGGTGGAGTCCAGTGTTGAATCTGCACAATCTAACTCTACAACCCAGTCACTTAACCATTATTTGACCAACCCCTCCACTCAATAAAGGAAAAAGTATTAATCATGTCTCCTTGAAACTTTTACAGATCATATTTATGCCAGTGCTTTATTCATCACTATCAACTAAATAACTATATTATCCTCTCTAAGAACTTCTCTGTGTTTTATAAAATGCTTCTTTCTTGCCCGAGGCATAAACACTGAGGAGTGGGAAAGGAGGGTTGCAGAAAGAAGGGGGCCTTCTCACCACTGGAGAACTGATAAATTTACAATTAGCAAAGACTAAAAGGTCCCTTTCTGAAACTTCTGCTTAGGGGCCAAGAATTAAAACTTCGTCACTGAATCCTGTTTCTTCTGGGGGAAATAAGATTAATCACTAGACAAATTCTAAATTTCTAGATCTCAATTCTCCTCTCCATGGCTCAACTAAGACAGTTTCCTGATATGAAGTTTCAATGTGGAGCCTTTTGTGCTGCTTCTCAAAACTTGATCTTTTAGTTTTTAAACTATATGAGTTGTGATATAAAAATACAGTGGGAGAGGTACAACAAAATGGCAGCATGAGAGGGAACTCTGAAAAATTCCTCTGGACATTACAACTGATAAAACACCTACACCTCAACCAAGGACCATCTACAAAACACACAATTACAGCTAAGAAAGCCACTTATCAAATTAAGGTACCCTGCAGATGGGCAGAGGGTTAAACAAAGGAGAAAGGAAGGGCAGAGATGCAGCTAGGTGTTGATCCCTGCTTGGAACTCTATTTCTGGGGGAGGGAGAGGGGAGAAGGTGGCCAGAGAGCACTCTGGACCTCAGTCAGAGCAAAGGAGGGACAGAGCAAAGGAGGCCCAGAAGCAGTGGTGTGAGATACCGCAGCTACCTCACTTTGGCCCCCAGAAGGTGCAGACCAGCTGGCAAAATGCAGCGGCCAGACTTCACTCCAGTTCTCAGAGGAAGGGGAGCAACAGGGCAGTGAAGAGTTGCAATGTGAATGCACTGTCTGGGAAGGAGAAAAAGAGAAGGGACTGTGCACACATTTCTCGGCCCACAACCAGCACAGTCTAAAAGACCAGCATGCAGGACTGACCCCAAGGCTCAGGGCAGAATCCACATGCAGGGTAAACTGAGAATAGAAAAGTGCATTATACCCAGACTCCCTGCATGACCCCCAGAGCCACAAGAAGGAAACAAAGTGGTGAACACACCTCCCCAACGGACCTCTGCCCACCCAGTATCAGCAGAGAACACCAAAGAAACTGCAGCAGCGAGGGTCCAGAGAGGCTGCCAAAATGAGAAACCAGAGAAAAGGAGCTCAAATTAAAGAAATGGTAACAGATGACCCATCAGAAACAGAGCTCAAAGCAACAATTACAAAAGTGTTTAAGAAACTGAATGATAATTTCAACAGAGAGATAGCAAGCATTAAAAAAAGACCTATGAGCTATTATAAAGGGCCAGACAGAGATAATGACTACATTAACTGAAATGAAGAATGGAATAAAAATCACAAAACTGGATAAAATAGAAGCACAAAGCAGTGATTTGCGGAAAAGCCAGCAGAAAACACCCATTCAGATCAGATAGATATGAGAATCCAAGAAAATGAGTATGGTTTGCAATGCCTTTGGGACAATTTTAAGAAGAATATTCGAATCATAGGTGTACTAGAAGGGACTGAAGAAAAACAAGGGATAAAGAAATTACTTGAAGAAGTAATGACGGAAAATTTTCCTAACCTCGCAAAGGAAATAGACATACAAGCCCAGGAAGCACAGAGAATTCCAAACAAGATGATCCCATACAGAAGCACACTGAGACACGTCATAATTAAAATGGCAAAAGTTAAAGAAAAAGAGAAAATTCTAAAAAGAGCAAGATAATTGCAAGTAGTAACTTATAAAGGGACATCCATTCGACTCTCAGCTAATGTCTCACCAGAAACTTTGCAGGCTAAAAGAGATTGGCAGAAAATATTCAACATGATGAAAACCCGAGGATCTACAACCAATAATAATGTATTCAGCAAGGCTAGCATTCAGAATTGAAGGACAGATAAAAAGCTTCTCGGACAAGAAAAAGCTAAAGGGTAAGGAGGGAGGTGGGTGGGGAAGGAGGGACAGGGACACAAATATATGGTCATGGGAAGAGAACTGACTCTGATGTAATGGACAACCTATGTAATTTTTACTAATCAATGTCACCCCAATATACTTTAAAAATGAAATAAATTTTTAAAATACAGTGAATGTTTAAATAAAAGTTATCACAGTAAAAACACATTGCCATTAGCCCCCTAAAAATACCCCCTCATTTTGAACACACTTGTCCCGTCATTCTTGCCATTTTCTGAAGAAGTTCTGGAAGTCCTCTTTTATGAGTGTCTTTAGTTGCACTATTATGGCTGCCTTGATGTCCTGAATTGATTCAAAATGTGCACCTTTCATGGTCATTTTGATTTTAGGGAAGAGCAAGAAGTCATATGATGTCAGATTCAGAGAATAAGGTGGATGACACAGCATAATATTATTATTTACCAGAAATTGCTGTACCAGAAGTGACGTGTGATGTAAATCAAGGGAGCCACGGCAGTGCAACTGAAGACACTCAGAAAGATTTCCAGAACTGCTTTGGAAAGTAGCAAAAACAATGGGCTAAGTGTGTTCAAAGAGAGGGGGAATATTTAAGGGGGGTTAATGGCAATGGTCTTTTACTATAATAACTTTTTTAATTTAAACTTTCACTCTGTTTTTATCGCACCTTGTACATTAAGAAAAAACTTAAACATATTAAGGAGATGGAAGTATTAAAAAAATAGCACAATGAATAGTCATAGATTCATTACAGATTCAAAACCCATATACCTACTAGCTAAATGTTAACTTATTTTGGCATATTTGAATATTTCTATTTATTTATCATGATCCTTCACTATCAAATACTGTAGTGTATATATTCTTAGAATAAGAACATTCTCTTGCATAGTCACATACCATTAACACATCTAAGAAAATTAATATTTCCCTTACATAATATAAAAAAATACCCACTTCAAACTGAAATTTCCCCATTTGTTCCAAAATTGTATTTTATGGCTGATTTTTAAAACCAGTATTATGACATGTATGCATTCATTTGGTTGTTATATCAGTTTAGTATTTTTTATTCTAGAAGAATTTTTCCTCTCTCTCTCTTTTTTTAATGATACCAACATTTTTAAGATACCAAGAAGTTCTTGTATAATGTTCCACATTTTGTATGTGTTTAATTGCTTACACTTGGAGTAATTTAACCTCTTCCTCTAGCTCTTACATTCCCTGTAAATTGGAAGTTTAAAGGCTCAAATAGATTTCAGTTAAACATTTTTAGCAAGAATACTTTGTAGGTGATGCATTCATTTGGAGAACATGATGTCAGATATGTCATTGTTTCTCATCTAAATGTTACTCTTGGTTATAGTGGCAACAATGAGATCTCATCTTTATATATATACTTCTTTGTTTTTGAAATTAGAAAGAAATCTGTGGAATTATACTTTGGTACCACTAAAATATACTGTCCTACTCTATCTTTTCATGTAATAATTTTATAATCCATTAATGAGCCTTCCATTCACCATTTTTATCTTCATTCATTGATTAGCTCTCATTGTTCTGTAAAGATATTGAAATAATTATTTTTTCCATGTGGTTATAACACCAATTTAATAGATTCATGTATGGGGTTTGATTTCAATTTTAGAGTTTTTCTTTTTAATTGATTTTACTTTTTAATATAAAAAACACTTACAGAGTTCAAAGTATATGAAAAGGCATATATCCAAAAGAATTGAAAGACAGGACTCAAATAGATATTTGTATATCCATGTTCATAAAAGCATTATTGAAAATAACCAAAGTGGAAGCAATCCAATTGCCCATTGATGGATGGATAAATAAAATGTGGTACATACACAAAATAGAATATTATCAGCCTTAAATAAGAAGGAAATTCTGACATATGCTATAACATGAATGAATCTTGAGAACTTTATGATAAGCAAATAAGCCAATCACAAAAACACAAATACTATATGCTTTATTCCACTTATATTAGGCACCTAAAGTAGAAAATTAATAAAGAGAGAATGGAGAATAATAGTTGCCAGGGGCTGAGGGAAGAGAGAATGAGAAGTTGTTTAATGGATGTAGTTTCAATTTTTCAAAGTGAAAAAAATTTTGGAGATTGAATGCATAACACTGTGAATGTAATTAATACTATTGAACTGTAAACTTTAAAATGGCTAAGATGATAAATTTTACATTATGTATGTTTTATCAAAATTTTAAAAATTAATTAAAAATAATAGTATATGGAAAGATCCCAAGTATGGCTTCATTGATTAATTCTACCAAACATTTAAAGAATTGACTCCAATTTATCTCAAATTCTTCCAAAAAATTGTAAAGGAGAAAAATACTGCCAAACATATTTTATGAGACTGACATTACCCTACACCAAAGTTGGACGAGGACACAACAAGAAAAGAAAATCATAGACCAATATCTCTGATGAACATAGATGCAAAAATTCTCACCAGAGTCCAGCAAACCAAATTCAAGAGTACATTACAAGAATCATCCATCATGATTAAGTAGGATTTTCCCCTGAAATGTGAAGATTATCCAACATGAGCAAATCAATCAACATGACTTACCACATAAACAGAATAAAGGATAAAAAAACCATATGATCATCTTAATAGATGTGAAAAATTCATTTGACAAAATTCAACATATATTTATGATGAAAACTCTCAACAAATGAGGTATAGAAGAAATGTACCTCATCATAATAAAGTCCTCATATGACAAACCCACAACTAACATTATACTCAATGGTGAAAAGTTGAAAGCCTTTTTCTAAGATCAGGAAAAGATAAGGATGCCAATTCTATTCAATATAGTACTGGAAGTTCTAAACAGTGCAATCAGGTAGGAATAAAAATAAAAGGCATCCACATCAGAAAGGAAAGAGTAAAATTGTCTCTTTCTGCAGATGATATATTATTAATATATGTAAAAAAGCCTAAAGATGCCACAAACAAAACCATATAACTAACAAATTAAGACAGAAAACTTGCAGGATACAAATTCAACATACGAAGTCAGTTGCACTTCTATACACTAACAAGAATTTATTTGAATAATAAAGTATGAAAACAATCCCATTTACAATGGTATCAAAAAGAATAAAATATTTATTAATAAATTTAACCTAGAAGATGTAAGGTCTTTACACTGAAAACTATAAAACACTGATGAAAAGAATTGAAAAAAACACAAATAAGTGGAAAGATATCCTAAGTTCATGGATTGGAAGAATTAATATTGTTAAAATATCCATACTACACAAACAGATTTAGAGATTCAATGCAATCTCTATCAAAATTCCAATGGTGTATATTCACAGAAATAGGACAAAAAATTCTACAAATTGTGTGGAACTAAAAAAAACCTTGAATAACCAAACAATATAGAGCTAGAAAAACAAAACTGGGGCATCACTCTTTCTAATTTCAAGTTATATTCAAAGCTATAGTAAACATAGCAGTATGGTTTGGCATAAAAACAAAGAGACCAATGGAACAGAATAGATAGCTCATAAATAAGTCGACACATACACAATTAATTAATTTTTTAATATTATGATTTTTTATTATTAAATTTATTGGGGTGACATTGGTTAGCAAGAATTACATAAGTTCCAGGTGTACAATTCTGCAGTGCATCATCTATTTGTTGAATTATATGTTCACCACCCAGTATGAGATCTCTTTCCATCACCATATATTTGGCTCACCCTCCCTCCTCTTCTGCCCCCTTCCTTTTCTCCAACCCCTGCGCACTTACAATAGTGTAAATAACCATTACACTATTGATTGTATCCATGAGTTTTTTGTTTCTTTCTTTGGTGCTTTCAGTTTTAAATACCGCATATGAGTGAAGTCATGTGGTTCTTGTTTTTTTTCTGTCTCGCTTATTTCGCTTAGCATGATGATCTCTAGGTCCAACTATTTTATTGGAAATGGCAATATTTCATCTTTTCTTATAGCTAAGTAATATTCCATTGTGTATATGTACCACATCTTCTTTATCCAGTCATCTGTCACAGGGCACTTTGGTTGTTTCCATGTCTTGGCCATTGTGAACAACACTACGATGAACGTTGAGGTACATAAGTCTCTGCAGACTAAGGTTTTCAAGTTTTTTGGGTAGACACCCAGAAGGTGGATTGCTAGGTCATGTGGTAACTCCATTTCCAATTTACTGAGGAATCTCCACACTGTTTTCCATAGCGGTTGTACCAATTTGCATTCCCTCCAGCAGTGTGAGAGAGTTCCTTTTTCTCCACGTCCTCTCCAGCACTTTTTCTTGTCTTCTTGATAATAGCCATTCTAACAGGTGTGAGATGATATCTCATTGTGGTTTTCATTTGCATTTCCCTGATAGCCAATGAGGTTGAACATTTTTTCATATGTCTGTCAGCCATTTGTATCTCTTCATGGGAGAAGTGTCTGTTTAGGCCCTTTGCCCACTTTTTAATTGGGTTGTTTGTTTTTTTGTTGTTAAGTCATATTAGTTCTTTATACATTTTAGATATTAGACCCTTATCAGGTGTGCAGTTTGCAAATATTTTCTCCCATTCAGTTGCCTGTCTTTTTGCTTTGTTGATGGTTTCTTTTGCTGTGCAGAAGTTTTTTTTTACTTGATATAGTCCCATTCATTTCTTTTTGCTTTTACTTCCTTTGTCTTTAAGGTCAAGTTCATGAAGACTTCCTTGGGTCCTAGGTCTATAAGTTTAGTCTCAATATTTTCTTCTATATAGTTTATTGTTTTGAATCTTATATGGAATCTTTAATCCATTTTGAGTTAATTTTAGTATATGGTGAGAGTTCACAGCTCAGATTCATTCTTTTGCATATGTTTTTCCAGTTTTCCCAACACCATCTACTGAAGATGTTGTCTTTTCTTCATTGCATATTTTTTGCTCCTTTATCAAAAATTATTTGTCCATATATTTGTGGATTTATTTCTGGGATTTCAATTCTGTTCCCTTGGTCTATGTGTTTGTTTTTCTGCCAATACTAAGCTATTTTTATTATTGATGCTTCGTAGTATAAATAGAAATCGGGAAGTGTGCCACTAGCCTTATGCTTTTTATGTAGGATTGCTTTGGCAATTTGAGGTCTTTTGTGGTTTCATACAAATCTGATAATTTAAAAAATCTATTTCATAAAAGTATGATTGTGGGATTTTGATGGGAATTGCATTAAATATGCAAATTGCTTTGGGTTATGTGGACATTTAACAGCATTAATTATTTCTATCCATGAACATGAAATATCTTTCCATTTCTTTGTGTCCTCTTTAATTTCTTTCAAAAGTGTCTTAGAGTTCTTCACGTATAAGTCCATCACATTCTTTGTTAATTGCCAGGTATTTCATTGTTTTTGTTGTAATAGCCAAAGATATTGACTCTCTTATTTCATTTTCTCAAGATTCATTGTTTGCATATAGGAATGCTGTTGATTTTTTGTATGTTGATTTTATATTCTGTGACTTAACTGTATTCGTTTGTTGTTTCTAGTAGCTTCCTGGTGGAATCTTTAGAATTTCCTATATAAAGGATCATGTCATCTACAAATAGTGAAAATTTGACCTCGTCTCTCCCAATTTGGATACCCTTTATTTCTATTTCTTGCCTGATTGCTCTGGCTAGAACTTCCAGTACTATATTGAATAGCAGTGGTGACAGCGGGCATCCCTGTCTTGTTCCTGATTTTAGGAGTATGGGCTTCAGCTTTTCCCCATTCAGTATATTAGTTGAGGATTTTTCATATATTGCCTTTATTATATTTACATACTTTCCTTCTATACCCATTTTATTCAGTGTTTTGATCATAAATGGATGTTGTATCTTGTTGAATGCTTTTTCTGCATCAATTGATATAATCACATGGTTTTTATCTTTGTTTGTTTATGTAGTGTATCACATTGATTGATTTTCATATGTTGAACCATTCTTGTGCTCCTGGGATGAATCCCACTTGATCATGATGTATAATCTTATTGATGCATTGTTTATTCTATTTGCTAATATTTCATTTAAAATTTTTGCATCTGTGTTCATCAGAGATATTGGTCTATAGTTTTCTTTTTTTGTGTTGTCTTTACCTGACTTCTGTATTAGACTAATGTTGGCCTCATAGAATGAGTTAGGAAGTATTGGCTTATCTTCAATTTTTTGAAAGAGTCTGAAGAGGATAGGCATTAATTCTTCTTTACATGCTTGATAAAATTTGTTGCTGAGACTGTCTGGTCTGGAGCTCTTGCCTCTAGGGAGGTTGTGGGTAGTCATTTCAATTTCTTTACTATTGATTGGTCTATTTAGATTATCCAGTTCTTCTTGGTTCAGTCGAAGTAGGCTATAAATTTCTAGGAACTTGTCCATTTCTTGTAGGTTGTTAAATTTAGTGGCATGAAGTCCTTCATAATACTTTCTTATAATCCTTTGTATTTCTATGGGATCAGTGGTAATTTCTCCCTTTTCATTTCTAATTTTGGATATTTGTGTCCTTTCCTTTTGCCCTTTGGTTAGTCTAGCCAGGGATTTGTAAATTTTGTTGACTTTCTCAAAGAACTAACTCTTTGTTTTATAAATATTATCTACTCTGTTTCTGTTCTCGATTTCATTTAGTTTTGCTTTAATTTTTATTGTTTCTTTCCTTCTGTTGACTTTGGGTTTTTCTGGTCTTCTTTTTCTAGATTTTTTTTTTTAAGATGGAATGTTAGGATGTTTACTTGTGATTTTTTTGGATTTTTTGTTTTGTTTTGTTTTGTTTTGTTTTAGGACAAGCTTTTAATGATATAAATTTCTCTCTTAGTACTGCTTTCACTGTGTCCCAATAATTTTGGTATATTGTTTTTCCATTGTCATTAGTTTCTATGTATTTTTTGTTTGTTTTTTTGTTTGTTCGTTTTGCTTTATGGTATGTGGGTAGCTCCCTGGCTGGGAATCAAACCCAGTCTGCAGCACTGACAGCGCCAGCGCCGAAGCCTTAAGCCACTACACCATCAGGGCACTCCCTCTATGTATTTTTTAACCTCGTCTTTTATTTGTTCTTTGATCCAGTCATGTTTTAATAAGATGCTATTTAATTTCTATGTATATGTGATTTTTTTCTACTTTCCTTTTATAGCTGATCTCCAATTTCAGAGCTTTGTGGTCTGAGAATACACTTGGTATGATTTCAATCTTCTTGAATTTTCTGAGGCTACTTATCTGTCCCAGCATATGGTCTATTCCTGAGAATGTTTCATGTGCACTAGAAAAGAAAGTATAGTCTCTTTTTGCTGGATGAAGTGTCCTGTAAATTTCAATTATGTCCAATTGCTGTAATGTGTCCTTTAGAGCTGATATTTCCTTATTTATTTTCTGTTGGGATGATCTGTTCATGGCTGTTTAGGTCTTCTACAATGATTGTGCTTTTGTCAGTTTCTCCTTTCATATCTGTTAGTAGTTGCTTTGTTTATTTTGGTGCTTCCTTCTCTGGTTACCATTTGCTTGGAGTATTGTTTTCCATTCTTTCACTCTGAGTCTGTATTTATCCTTATGGCTGAGGTGTGTCTCATGGAGACAGCATGTGAATGGGTTTTGTGTTTTAATCTGGTCTGCTACTCTGTATCTTTTTATTGGTGAGTTCAGTTCATTGACATTTAGCATGATGATTGATATATGAGGATTTCCTGTGGTCATTACTTCCTTTTTTGTGTATGTGTTTGTTTGTTTGTTTTTTTGTTTCTTTTGTGTTGTCCCAATTCTATTCCATTTATTCTGATGTTTTTGTTGCAGGGTGAAGAACCTCCTTCAGTATTTCTTGAAGTACTGGTGTTGTGCTGGCAAATTCCCCCAGCTTCTCTGTGTCTGAGAAGGTCTTGATTCCCCCTTCATATCTGAAGGATACTTTTGATGGATAATTTATTCTTGGCTGGAAGTTTCTGTCTTTTAATATTTTGTATGTTTGATTCCACTCCCTCCTGGCTTGCAGAATTTCTGCTGAGAAGTCTGATGCCAGCCTGATGGGTTTCCCTATAAAGGTTATAGTTCTTTTTTCCCTGGTTATCTTGAGAATTTTCTCTTTGTCTTTGGTTTTTGACATTTTCAGTACAATGTGTCTTGGAGAAGATCTATCAGGATGCAGGATCTAGGGGACCTATTTTCTTCTTGAATTTGGGGTTCCAGATTTTTCCACAGGTTTGGAAAGTTCTCATCTACTATTTGTTTGTGTATACTCTCTATAGAGTGCTTGCCCCTTCTTCCAATCTTATTATTCTAATATTGTTTTTCCTCATGGAGTCAGATAGTTCTTGCAGAGTTTTTTCAATCCTTTTGATTCTATGTTGCTTATCTTCCTCTTTCTGAGATGTTTCCATGTTCTGATCTTAATACCACTAATTCTTTTCTCCATCTGTTGGCCCTGTTTCCTATGGCAGTTATTTCACTTCTCACTTCTTTTATTGTATGATTTATCTGTCAAATTTCCATCTCATTCTTCCTTATAGTTTGAATTTCTTTGTTAAAATGGTCCTTTTGTTCATGGATTTCCTTTCTGAGATCACTCATCTCAGCTATGGTGTTCTGCCAGTATGTTTTTATTTTTCTGAGATCCTTTAGAACAGCTACCTGTTCTAAACTGTCAGTTAGTTTATAAATTTCTAGATCTATAAGATCCTTTTCTGGAGACTTTTTTATCTTCTTTCTGAGAAGCTTTAAATTGTAAGATACTCATATTGTTGTCTGTTGTGTTCTTCTTTGTTATGAGGGCTTTATTTCCAGTAGAGCCCAGGAGATCTCTTTCTTTCTCTGATTAGTGTTTTTGTAGTGACTTGCTGTAGAGCAGACACTAGGCTGCTGGGGGTAAAGTTTTGGGAGAGAGGGGAGGTGTTTAAGTTGTATCTCCTGTCTCCGCTAGTGTTTGTGGGTGGGGCACAGCGGTCCTCCTCTCCACTTTCTGCAGTTCTTTGGGAAAGTTGCAGGAGAAGAGGGAGGCCAACAAAATGCAAACTGAGGCTGCTTCGCTTTCTGTGTTTAGTTGAGGAACCTGCCTGAGACACAGGAGGCCGCTGGAATCCAGGCTGAGGTCATTCACTTTGGTCAGGGCAAATGCCATCAAGTCTGCCTTTCTCCCTTTTCCAGTGTTTTACCCCAGCCCATGTTACAGTGATTCATTTCTAGGCAACCACTCTGGGCCAAGTTTGCAATCATGCATCTGTGTCTGCATGCTCAGACAGCCTCTGTACTGTGTCTGGAGCCCTATTTCTGCCTAGGGCAGTTGAGACACCTCACTCAGCTTCCTCACTACTCAGAGTTTCAGAGTTGGGCTCCGGGACTTTGTCACTAACATGCTGCTTTTAAGTCTAGCTCCCTCATGGTCTCCCAGCAATCCTGCCACTCTGGCCTCCACTCTTGCCGCTGCTTGGCCTCTCCTTTCCCCTATATTGTGCTGCTCCCCAATTTCTTTCTAGTTCCTTCAGTTAGCTGCAGTGGAGTTGTGTCATAATCCATCTCCGCTCCCTCTCTTCTCTCTCACTCCTCCTCCCCTTTCTCAAAACTTCAGGTGTTTTCTTGCAATGTGTGATTCTCATTTGTCACTGTACCACTTTGGGTTTCCTGTGTTGGATCCTCGATGACCATTTAATTGTATTTTCTGGGAGAGGTTTTAGGGACCTCCTCTCTGGTTGCCATATTGCCAAACTGCTCAATTAATTTTTGACAAGGGCACCAAGAATACAAAATGGGGAAAAAATAGTCTTTTTAATAAATATTGGGAAAACTGAATAACCACAAATAGAGGAATGAAGTGGACCCCTTTCTTACACCATACATAAAAATAAATTCAAAATGAATTAAATTATTAAATATAAGAACTTAAATAATAAAACTGCTAGAAGAAAATATAGGGAAAAAGTTCCTTGACATTGGTCTTGGCAAAAATTTTTTTGGATATGACACCAAAAGCACAGGCAACAAAAACAAAAAACAAGTGGAACTACATCATACTAAAAAGCTTCTGTACAGCATATAGTTCCACTTGATTTTCAATCAACAAAATGAAAGGGCAGCCTATGAAATCAGAGAAAATGTTTGTAAATTCTGTATCTAATAAGGGATTAATATCCAAAATATGGATATGTAACAAACTCACACACCAGCAGCAAATAAAATTTAAAAACAGACGAAGGACCTGAATAAATATTTCTCCAAAGAAAACAAACAAATGGCCAACAGGTACATGAAAAGGTACTCAACATCATTAATCATCAGGGAAATGTAAAATTAAAACCACAATGAGATATCTGTTAGGAGGGCTATTATTATAAAACAAAAGATAACACATGTTGATAAGTATGTGGAGAAAAGGGAATCTTTGTACACTGTTGGTGGGAAGGTAAGTTGGTACTGCCATTATGGATAATAGTAAGGAGTGTTCTCAAAAAAATTAAAAGTAGAACTGCTATATTAATCTAGCATACCTACTTCTGGGTATATATCCAAAGGAATTGAAGTTAGGATTTTGGAGAGCTATCAATAATCCTATGTTCATTCAGCATTACTCACAATGGCTAAGATATGTAAACAACCTAAATGTCCATCAACAGATGAATGGCTAAAGGAAGTGTAGTATGCACACAATGGAATGTTATTCCACCTTAAAAGAGAATGAAATCTTATTTGTAAGAACATGGATGGACCTAGAGAACATTATTCTAAATGAAAAAAGCCAGACTTGGAAAGACAAATACTGAATCATCTCATTTTTATGTGGAGTCTAAAATAGTCCAACTCATGGAAGCAGAGAGTAGAATGATGCTTTCCAGGGGTTACAGGTAGGGGAAAATAGAAAGGCAATGTTCAAAGGATACAAAGTTACAGTTATGCAAGATAAATAAATATTGGAGATCAGTATTATTTAGTGCCTATAGAAAACAGTACTGTATTTTATATTTAAAATTTACTAAGAAGGTAGATCTTACATTGAGTGTCTTACCAAACACATCATCATCATCGTCACCATCAATAATAAAAGGAGTAGGCGAAAACTTTGGGCAGTGATGGATATGTCTATGGCTTCATGCTGGTGATAGTCTCACTGGTGTTTACTTATCTCCAAACTCATTGAGTTGTATGTATTAAATATTAATATGTGCAGTTTTTATATGTCATTCATACTTCTATGAAAGATGAAAAAAACTATAAAAAGATATACTTAGAGAAATTTCACTTCCATCCCTCTCCCTTCTATTTTCATAGGTAACTATTTTTGTTACTTTCTGATTTATCTTACTGGAGTTTATTTTTAAAACTTAAAGAAACACATATATGCATTCTTATTTTACCTCATTTCTTATACATAAAAATAATATACAGTGTGAGTATAAATCCAATTTTATCCCCTTCCAAAAAGATCATAAGAAAGTAAATGGATTCGTAGCTGCATATATTTAGATGTTATACAAATGGTGTCCCCTCTTACTAATGAAAACCGTGGAAGTCTTTGTTACGAAGATAATACACTCTTTCTACAGAAGAATCTCTGGCAACTTTTATTTGCTCTGTTACTCAAATGGAAACGATTGCTCCTTGTACGCCCTGATACACACACACACACACACACACACACACACACACACACAAATTTCTCAGTGTTTAGCAAAAGAAACTAGATTTTAGACTGTGATGACAAATATCATCAGTTTTCTAATTGACATTAGTCTCTTTGTCAAGGTTCCTACACTTGTGTCTGTTTTTTCTAAAAACTATTACTAAAACCTTAAGAAAACAACAATTGTTCCCTATTCAAAATTAATGCATAGAACTTTAAAATACATATGGCAAAAATGATATAACTGAAAGGAGAAATAGATAATTCTCCACTTATAGTTAAATATTTCAACACAGCTCCCTCAGTGATTGATGAAGGAAAGAGAAAACTTATACAGAATCAATTGAGTTGGAGATAATAGGCAAATCTTACTAATGGTGACTGCTTTTGCACTTGAGTTCCACTTACTTTGACTACCAACACTTTCCCTGTCCTGATGTCTGGCATGGAGTGTGTTTAAAGTGGTCTTTCAGCTTTTGATAGGTCAAGAACATGAGAAAAAATTAGAGTATGAAATCTGCATAACCAGCAATCCAGGGTATGAAGATCATGTTAAACAATCATTCACTATCACTGAGACTTGTTCCAAGAACTTCACTGATTGAGGAACATTTCAAGCAACCCACATACCACTATAAAAGATTCAGGAAGGCTACCATGAGGTACTGTGTTGCAAGGACCTTTAAGGGGCTCTTGAAGGAGTTACTCCCTCCCTCAAAGATCTGGAATTGTCCACCCAGGTCTCCAGAAACCCTTCAGGAAATGAGAAACTTTATCTTTAATCTTGTAGCAATTGACACAGTTACAAGAATGCCTGAAACTGGACTGAAAGAGTGTACCCTAATGGAAGATTAACTCTATATGATAAGGAAGTCGAAAAACTCTTCTGAATTACTCTGGTTCAAGTTTTTACATCTCAGAGTTATTTCAATTATGTAGAAAATATAGAAGATTCATATTGCATCTTCTTAATGCTGGTGTTCGAGTCACTAGGAAAGAACGCTTGACCCATGGGCCATGGGGCATACGAACAACGATTACAGCCACGGTTTCCCACCAGAATTGTTTGCAAAGACTGAATATTTACCTGAGTCCATGAGATAATCAACACTGAAATCAGAGTGATTCATATACTAGCCATGAAGGGTTTTGAGGAAAAGGGATAGAAATTATACATATCTGGTTGTACCTTGGAAGATCCATCCAAACAGAAAAGATTTTGAAGATATAAGTTGGAAATCTGTGAATATTGACACCAAGCAAAAGGGCAAGTTTCTTGCTGGAATATTTCTTAGAGACAAGTCTATTTCACTAGTTTTTGGTATGTAACTTACACTCTGAAAAGTCATTGTAGATCATTTTTGTAAAGTTTTTGCTTGAGTTTTCAAGCTTTGGATGTGCTAATTTTCTCAAATGCCTTTGAAAGTAGAAATCACTAGGATGACACATTTTGACAGAATAATAAATCATTGACCTTTATCACATTTAACCAAATAACTTGTAAGGTAACTATATAAACATAAAATTGAGGGTGAGTATAAAGAGATAAAACTGAGGCAAGTGAAATTTTTCTGAGGCTACTCAGACTTCTAAGCCATTGGGCTCCTTACATCTCTTTCTAGAATCTGACTTTTCTAGAAAATAGTGAAATCCACACCAATTACTACATAACAAATACCCAAACTTTGGGTAGACTAGGAGGTTTAATTTTTCTATTAAATTTGGGGAAAGAGAAAAAGATTAAAGACTGTTTTAACTGTTAGGCAGAGCCATTGTTCAGAATGCAATGTGTTATTGTGATGGACTCCCATCCTTGTGTTACCTTCTCACTCTGGAGGTGAGCCAATCACAGTATGTAGAGAGAAATAATTAAGTCTGTGAGAGCCTCACCCAAGTGAGCTGGGGTACAGAAAGGAACTAAGAGCTTTTCATAACTGAAGATTTAAACCTAAACAACCGAACCTAAACCTGAACCTAAACAACTAAGTTTGTCAGGCCAAACTGTAGTATATTCTACCTCCTTTCCTATAATAAAAGATTTTATTTTTTTCTATTTTTTGGTTCAAGTATACATGAGTCTACATGAAAAAAAGGAGAAAGGGAAGCCAATACAGCAATTTTGTCTGAAAGCTGTGCCCACACTCCATGCTTACTAGGTTTGGTGCTAAGAAAGAGTTTTTTAAGAGTCTGTGTTATAAACTAGGCCGGAGCACTTCATTTTGGCCCTTGGGAGATTAACCAGCCACTTGAATGCTGATTTAGTGCTTAAAGGACTAAAGACTTTAAAAGTCATGGGGCTGTAGTTTGCAGAGTTTTGAAAATAAATCTTCCAGGCTGCAATGCCAGGCAGTGAAACTGCATGTATTTAAAAGGGCCCAGGTTTGAATTCATCTCAATCAATTTCTATGAATTCTGAAGTAAGATAATGTATTCAAGTTTTAGTATATTATCCTTCTGTAAATTTGCACTCTCAAAGAAACTATTGAAACATTTTCAAGCCTACTACTTTAATGTAAATATATATGCTCTGTATCATAAATACAGTGGACACAAACACCATAGTTTGCTAAGGGGCAAAAAATTTGATTGACAAATGACATTACAAGAAATATTTGTTAATGGTGTTGAAGTTTAAGATCACTCTCCTTTCACCTAAGAAAAATTTCTGTTCCAGTCTTTGCTGATGTAAGGGCAACCTAGTCAAAATCTCATTAAAGAACCATCCTAACATCACATGGGTTTAAAAGAAAGACTTAACGTATTAATTTGCAGAACAAAGCCAGCCCAAGCCTACAAACAATGCATTAGCACATTTGGCAATTCAAAGCTTTACTATCCAGTTATTCCTATAAACTCAGGAAGCCAAGGCCTTATTGCTGCCTTCCCCCATCTTTACCCTACCCCCAACCTCTTTGCACCTGGACCAGGGTTTTGTGTGTGTGTGTTATGAAGAAGGTTATTTTGCCATGGAGAGAGGACTTTCATGACTTCAAACATGGACATTAGATCAAGTTTTTATCTTCTCCCATAATCCTGTCTTTGATGTCACCAGAATGAAACCTCTCAGAATAAAAAGGGAGAGATGTGAAAAGAGGCCTGGTTAATTTATATGTTTAAGTGCTGCTGCCTTAATTCGCTTGGGTAGCATTTTCATTGTCTTCTGCTTTGCATCCTAAAGGCAGGCTTATACCAGGCAATTATCAATGGCCCCTGTGAACAAATAATTGAAATTCACAAGTTGTGAGCTATGGTTAAACAATGTCTGCTTTGGAGGTGTGAGGTCATATATAGTCCCTTGGGCATTATTAAAGTTACAGGCACTCTCCTCACAGGATGAGTATTTGCCTTACATTAGCTTTAATGGCAACTAATCAGGTAAACTCCATGTGCTAAAGACTAAATAATCTTGGGGAGTCACTCTTTGCAAAACAATCAGGGATCTAGTGCTCCTTTGCTCTGTAAAAACAGCACATTTTCCAGGAAATATGGGGTTCCAACATGGCTATTTGATTTCAAAATAAGAGTAAATATAAAATGGATTTAGTTTCTGAAAAGGAAAAAAAAACTTTTGAGGGCAAGAAAAATTGGTGACTTATGAAAATTCTAAGCATTTTTTTATTGTATTAAATTTATTGCGGTGACATTGGTTAATAAGATTAGATAAGTTTCAAATACAATTCTATAATACATCATCTGTATATTGCATTGTGTGTTCACTACCCAAAGTCAAGTCTCCTTCCATCACCATATATTTGACCCCTTTTACTCTCTTCTACCTTCTCCTACTCCCCTTCCCATGTGGCAAACAACATACTGTTGTCTGTGTCTATGAGTTTTTTGGTTTTGTTTATTCGTTTTGCTTATTGCTTTTTGTTTTATATCCCATTTAGGAATGAAATCATGTGGTTGTGTTATTCTATCTGACTTATTTTACTTAGCGTGATATTCTCAAGGTTCATCATGTTGTCACAAATGGCAGTAGGAAATGCTAAGAGTTTATCTTCTTTCTTCCACACAGCCAGGCTAGTGTCATCGAGAAGGGATGCTTGGGGTGAATGTTTGAAGATGAGTATATTTGCACATGTGCATTCATACTCACATACTCTTAGCTGACTAATTACAAATTAATTACTCTAAGCCAAATTCTGCCCTCTACTGTGTGTGTTCAAATTGCTTAATATAGTGACATGTTCTCCAAGGAAAAGATTGATGATGCTGGCTTATAAAATATAATGGAATCTTTTATGATCACCAGTATTTGTTCTAAAGTAGAATTCAGCATAAGGCAGCACAAGCAGCAGTCCTAGAATAGGCTCTGTTCAGTGAACGTTTAAAGAATTTCTTACTAAAGTAAGGAGACTCTCATTTCTGAGGCTGTCCTACTACGAGTCCTCAGGACTCCAAATTAATGGCCCTTACCACATTCCAGTGAAAAATCCATTGTATGTCAGCAGAACACTGTAATAAAAAAGTGATGAAGAATGTTGCCCTTTCTAATTTCCTAGTATCTGTGGGCTACTGTGTAGAGTGAAAAGAAAAAAAAAACACACAAATTGGAAAGTACGTACTGATAAAAATAGTAAGTCAAATTTCCTAGAGGATGGCAAACTCCACCAACTACACCTGTGTAGAAGACTTTCCAACTTTTTCTAAGGAAATCTCCCAACAAAATTTTCTGGAGTTAAATTTTAGAAGAATGAAAGAAGGGTTGCCCCCTCTCTCCAGACCTTAATTAATACAGCCACTCTTCACTTAACGACCTACCTGTGTAATGACCACTGACCAGTTCTTCAGCACAGGGAAATCCCCTTCCTCAGTCTGTGTGTGTCTTGGGAATCCCCTTTCTTAGTCTTTGTCTCATTTCCAAAGTCAGTGTTTGCTACACAAAACATTTGAAATCACGCAAGACTACATATTTCATTTATAAATGTTGTGTCACATGATATCTATTGAAAAATACAAATGCCACAACACACCACATTCACCTTTAAGCCCCTCACTTACCAACTAATTCACTTAATGACCTAGTTGTAGGAATGGAACTTGGTTGTTAAGTGAGGAGTGCCTGTAGTGTGATTTTTCTCATACGGAATTCTGTTTCCCCTTTTTTCTTACAAAATGTATTTGAATTGTCAAGGAAATCTTAGAGTTAAAAACTAGGAATTAGGCTTATAGGAATTTATATCCATCTATACCAATCGTATATACAGGTAAGCAAAGCAAACTGATGCAGAGATAGATGTTTGGTGCAGCGTTGTTTATATCCATAAATTAGAAATAATGTAAATGACCCTTAATAGGAAGTGGCTAAATAAATGTGGTACTTCTGTGAAGTGGATTTGACCATTAAAAAGAATGAATTAGATTTAGAGATGGTATAAGGACTTTAGAGCCCTAAACATTGAAAATATGCTGCTCTCCTGTGTAATTCTAATTTAAAATAATTTAAAACACAAAACTCAAAACTCCCTATAACTGAAATTAAAATAACTTCTTTCTAGGTTTTTAAAATATTTTGCATTTTGTATAAATTTATCAAAATAGGTCTCGTCCTCCTTATTTTCTTCCTCTTTCTCTCTCCTTCCTTCCCTTACTCTTTCCTTTCTCCCTCCCTTCCTCCCTGTTTCTTTCCCTCCCTCCCTTTCTTCCTTCCTTCCTTCCTTCTCTCTCTCTCTCTCTCTCTCTCTCTCTCTCTCTCTCTCTCTCTCTCTCTTTCTGTCTTCCTTTCCGCTCCTGCTTTGTCAGTGCCCCAAGTAGGTGCCTATCAAGGAATGCAGCATTTAATATATCTATGGATATTTGTATAAATGATATGTGATGTATATTAAGTTAAAAAAGAGAGATAGGATATCATGTATACTGTGATAATATTTATAAAAAAAAATAATAGTTGTAAATGCCTAGAAACCTCTACGAGGGAACCTAGAAGCAAATTACTAGTGGTTAACTCTAAGAAGTGGGACAGGACTGCAGGGAGCATGAGAAAAGGGGATATTCCTATTTTCACTTTATAACCTTTCATATTGTTTTAAAATGTGTTTTATCATAAGAATGTATTTCTTTAATAATTCAAAGAAAAATTAAAAAGTTAGGGAATTGAGTGAAGGGAAGTTAACTGAGAGTGAAAAATTAAGAAGTTCCATTGGTGTGTGTATATAGCTACATAGATGAAGCCCCTAGACTTGAGAGCTTTTAATCAACCAATACTCAACCCACCTAAGTATAAATAAAAATCATGAAGTGAATTATTTCAATTTCAGCAGAAAGAACCCATTGACTCTGAAACAAATACGAAGTTTTCATTTCCAATGCCATCTGGGTTTGGTTCTATAAGACAAAAGCTTTCATAAGCCTTAAGTTTTCTGGTTCAGTAGAAAAAACAAGTATTGGAAAAATAAAAAATCAGAGCAGAACACAACAGCAGCTGAACTGTACCAGAGAGCCTAGATTTGAATCTTGCTTTCAGTACTAACTTTGTGACTTTGGGAAAGTTACTTAATCTTTCAGTTCTTCAGTACTCTCCTCTGTATAATGGAAATAATAATACTTCCCATTTCAAAGCATTGGGATCATTAAATACAACTATGTAAGTTGATTAACACAGTGTTCTGCACATAATAAGCAGGTCAAAATTCCTGGCTATGAATACAGATTTTTGCTCTTTAATACATTCTAGGAGTGATGTTCTCACACACAGAATCTGACTGACTCCTCAGAGCAATTAGACAAGTGGTTCAGAAACCTGGGTTACAGTACATAGGACTAGCCCTGGGACCATTATAACACATAGCTTTTGGTTTTCCATAGATTCTAAATATATTTATTAAACAAGATGACTTAGGATGCAAGACCCCACCCCACCCCCCATTCTCCAAGATCCTATCCTCCTGTAGAAATTTCAGAATGACAGGCTCATCACAGAGGATTACTCTCAGGGAAAGATGGGCCAGCCATATAACATGAGACCTTATAGCTAGCATAGCATTTCTGTGGTGAATTACCAACACTCAAACTTTGAAACTTGATCAATGTTTTGTTGAGAGGAGATCACTTTATTCAAGCTCTAGCGCCTTATGTGTAAACCCAAATCATGGGAACTGTAACTGTGATGTAGACAAGGTAATTCATGTTGCATGCAGTGTGGGCTCTGTGGAGTGATCTATACAGGAAACCAAATTAGAGCCCCAAGTTGTTTGGTAGATGTGGACTCAGACCTGAGGGACTTAGATATTGTGCATTTTCACAGATCTCTTCTAGAGACCTATCTTTGCCAAAATGTCAAGGACTGAGATTCATTCTAGAACAGAATTTAGTGGGCTCCTTTTCTTTAGCGATGTAACTGTCAACCTCCCAGGATTGACACTTCTTATCTTTGGTAAGGTCTGGGTAAGCATCAGTCTCTTTAGGAGAACTTTTTCTCACTCTGTATGTTACATGCCCTTGAGTTGGCTTCGACTCCTGACAATCCTGTGAATATGTCTACAATGTCTTGTTCTTAGCTCATGTAGACTCACGTCATGGCTTGTTTTAGGGAGACGATCCATCTCATATCTGGTCTTGAATTTTTTCCTGCTGCCTTCTGTTTCTTCTAGCATTATTTTCTTTTCCCAAGAACCCTGTGGACCACTTCAGATTTTTAAATTTTGCCTTCAGTGATGTTCCAGACTTAGTTTACTCTAGGAACTATTTGTTCATCTTTCTGGCAAGTCAGGGTGCAGATAACCCCCATATAACACAGCACTTCTATAACATGGTTTTGCTCTAACACAGTCTCATTTGAAATGAGAAAAATCCCCAAATAACACAGAATGTAATAAAAGCTTTAAGAGCAAAAGATATCTCATTTGAAATTTTTCATTCAAGCGTGGATGTTGTATCAGATTTGACTCCAGAATTTTACAATTTTGGACTGTAGTAATATCATAAATTTATCCATCAAAGAAATAAACCAGAAGACATTATTTGCTTGTTGGAAAAATGCATGGTCAAAGTCAATTCAAAGTGAAAATCTAATCGGGGCAGCAGGAAACACAATGGATGCAGCAGTAGAACTTGCTAAGTCTCTAGGAGAAGAAGGTTTGATGACATGACTGTCTAAGATATCCAAGAACTACTGGTGGAAGAAGAAACTGATGAAGCAAATTTGGTGGAAATGACATCTGGAATATGCCAAGATAATTCAGGGGACGATAGCACAGGTGAAAACAAAGAAGGTAAACACTTTACTGTAAAAAGCGTGAAAAAGGTGTAGTTTTAGCCAGTTGGAGCTGTATTTCCTAAACGAAGATCCTTCAACTGAAAGAAGCACAAAGTTTAAGAGAGAACTTCACAAGTGCATAGCATCACATAATAAAATTTATAAAGATCTCTCAGCTAAAAAAATAAAAAGCAGTCTAAAATAACATTTTTTTTGCAAAAAGTACAGAAGTCAAGGCTATTGTGAAGGAAGTTCAGGTGATGAAGATATGTTGTCAAAAAGAAAACGCCCTCCGTTAATGATGCTCAGTAGTGATGACAAAGAAAACATTATTTAATACACATTAATATGTTATACTTTTGGTCAAATTGCTTTTATAAAGGTATTTCTCTTATTTATAAAAATATATTAGTATTTTTTTTTAATTTTTGGAATCTAACCCTTTCTTTGTACTAGTTCTTTGTTTCGTATAACATGACATTTTTAGGAACCTAACAACTGTGTTATACCAGGTTGCCTGTATTCATAGAGCTCTCCTCCAACACCAAATTTCAAATGAATTCATTATTTTCCCTATCACCATTCTTCACTGTCCAAATTTCACATCTGCATATAGTGACTGAGAAGACTGGGGTGATGATTTTAGCCTTGGTCTCTAATGACACATCTTTGCTCTTCATGATCTTTGAGTACTCATTATATAAACCATTTTATAACTTAGTTCTCAGATGACAATTTTTTCCTTTTTTTTTTTTTTTTTTTTGCACATTAGGGCTGTGCCTCTCAAACTCTCATAGTAAAGAATGAGGCTTCCTTTTCAATTCATTGTAGCTTGACATTTTTGTTTAATACAATAAAAATGTCACAGTTATGTAATTCAGCTATAAATTTTTCTAAAGTTTACTCTCATATTCTGTACTTACTTCACACTGACTGGTAACAGTTGGAGGACCACTGCCAGTACATGAACCTGTCAAGGAACACTATCTCCAAATACCTATTTGGTTGAATTTTAAACTTTGAAGAAAATATACATTCAGGGTTCTCCTTATTTCCTACACTTTGAGTTCTTAACAAATGTTTGTTGAATGACTAACCCCCCGCCCATGTTACTCTTGTAGCCAAATGAGTACAATAGACCAAGAGCATGTTACTCCTCCACCTCATTATAGATGACTGGCAGGAGGGAAGAGGGGTTAGAAGTTTAGTAACCTCTTAAGTTTATCCTGCAATACATATTTTGACTACTAGAAGAAACATAGAATGGAGTGATTGAGGGTACAAGCTAGAACCTATTTGCAGCTCATCTTGGCCTTGTGGAATGGAAAGCCTCTTATCTTAGTCAGCACAGAGCTGATTACTTGATTACTTCCAGAGAGTGGCTGTCAAGTCTCTTACAAATTGCCTGTAGTTTGTATTTTTTTACTCATAGGTCAAAGTGGTTATCTTTAAAACAAACAACTATCAAACAAACTGTTATGATTGAATCTGTCTTGCCCCAGACAGAATTATTGGTCCTTAAATAATTTTGTAAAAACTATTTTATGAAGGTCAGAAATTTACTGAGGTAAAGAAGACTTGGGTTTAAAATCTAACTACGCTTTTATCAGCTGTATGTCCACCACACATCCCAGTTTGCTAATTAGCAAAATGGTAGTAAGTACAGTTCCTAAACCATAGGTAGTTGTGGGAATTAAATGAGCTAATTCTTATAAAGAACATAGACTAGTGACTTTCACATATAAAACTTAATAATTGTTAACTATTATTGATATTTCTTTTGACCTTCCTTTGTTGTTCTTAGTTTTGCTGTTTTTTTTATTTTGAAAGAAATATAATGAGACTAATCGAAATGCTTTGTTATGTTTTATTTTGCAAAGGCAATATTTGGAAAAATCTTTAAATTTCTTCTAATACTAGCACTATAACACAATTATTTTTGTTTGTAGATATTTCTTTCCTGTTTTAGGCGTATGCATATATGTTTCTACATAGTTTAAATAAACCCATAGTTAAATAACAAATTCCACATTTGTATTCTGCCTTTTTCCACTTTCCATAATCTATACACATTTATATATTTCTAGGAGCTTAGTAATAATTTTGTTTAATGCATACATAATATTTCACTCTTTCCACTTTTACAGATAAGACTGTAATAGATAGTTTTGCTTCATTGAAGTATTTCATACTATTCAAGAATAAAATAACTAATAGTAATAATAACAACCACCTATCCCTATATTTTCTAGTTGATTTCTGGTTAGAAATTCATCTCTTTTGACCCTCTTACCCGTACCCCACAACACACTCAGGATCAAAGGATCTTTATAATCTTCTGGGTGCATACCTGACAAGGCTCTGTATTATTCAGTGTTGAGAGCCATAAGCAGGTATATCCTTTTTGAAAAACACAAACCCTGATGTATAGCATTTGCGAATTTCTATGGTATAAATATTTTCTCCATGGTTAATATTAAGCTATAGATGATGTTAGCAATTGGTTTCTAAGATTCTTGAAAATTTAACTGACTTTTGGGATCTGGTATGAACTGGTTCCAACATAGCAGTGGGAGTGGAGTAGAAGCCTGCAGGGATGTCATACAACAAAGAATTCAATCACATTGATCACATCTTTAATTCTATTATCTGAGCCTTTGCTACTCAAAGTATGGTCCAAGGATTGGCAGCTCCAGCATCACCAGGGAACTGGAGAGAAAAGCAGATTCTTGGGCCCTTCTCCAGATGAATTGAATTTGTATAGACATTAAAGTTTGAGAAGCTCTAGCAAGAACAGGGGCATTCCACTTGCACCTGAAAAGACTCAGTGCTTCAGACAGCTTATTAATTTATTTACTTACACGTTCTGAAATGGAAAAACGGATATGCTATTATTTGGTGTCTAGTAAGAAAATCACATATGTGAACCCTGATTGAATTTTTTTTGTTTTGTTTTGTTTTGTTTTGTTTTGTTTTGTTTTGCTGGTTCCCTGGTTGGGAGTTGAACCCAGGCCACAGTGTTGAGAACACCGAAGCCTAGCCACTACGACACCAGGGAACCCCTCTGGTTGAATTTACATTAATTCTAGAAACATATACTGATCAAATACCTTATGTACAATTGAACAATTCATTACCCTACCCTCAAGCAGTCTGTACTCTATTAGCATAACACATATATGTAGCATTTGCTGTGGGTGTCCTGCCCAAATTTCCTCACAAAGTCCCAATCTCCAACTGCTGACACTTGTGATTCTTTGCCTGAGAGTACTCTGACTACTTTGGCAAACCAACTGTACTGGGCAATTACATCACGCCTACACGTAGCAGAGTTCAACCAATGATTGGTGTGAGTTGGTGTATAAATATTCCAGATCTGTTGCTCCTCTGATAAGATAACTTTGAAGTTTTACACTCGTTTCCTGAGGTACCAAACTTGGTTAAGTTCCCCATGCCCATGGTGGTAATTTACTAAATAATGAACACTTAATTGGCCTGCTTTCCTTTCTCTTTCTTCCCCACTCTTCTTCCAGTGTTTCCTGAAATCACCTCTCACATGAACGCATTCTGCTTGAAAGCCTGGTTCAGAGTCTGCATCCAGGAAAGCCTAAACTAAGACCTTATTTACATAGCATGAGAAAAACAAAGTGCTACTTTGATTTGAGGAAGAAAAATTATTGTCCAGCTGAGTAATCGCTTGAGTTGGCCCTCAGAAACCTGCCCGAATTTCTGGAAGTGACTATTAAGAAGATGAAGGAAACTCCTACTTAAAGAAATGTCTGATGTAAATATAAATATATATAAATTTGAAGTATAATCCTCATATATAGCTATACAGGTATTTTATTCAGTGAAATAACATTGATATTTACTGTGACCAGCACAGAGCACCTTGTCCTGTTGACTATAATGAACAAAATCCCTAGCCTTTTTTTCTTTAAAAATGCAGCATAGTAAAAATATTTCCAAGGATAAATAAGTGACTTTATGTTAACATATTGTGAAATGAATTAGAAAATATTGTGATTGTATTATTTTAATTTTAAAACCAAAGAGCTCTTCCCTTGGAAAGAGAAAATATTTGATTTTGCAAATAACCACAAAATGGGAACAAAAAGTGATATTATTACAATAAAATAGCATTCAAGTATTACAAAATAAAGAGATTTTGCAGTTTCTGATTGCATTCTATTGTCAGTTGAACTAGAAACTGAAGCTAAAAATCTTTCACTTCAAAGCAAAGTTTAATTGAATTCAAGTTGTTGTTTACAAACAAGCCTTTTTCATTTTAAAAATTGTTAAATAGATTTGACCATCTCTGTAACTCTTCAGCTCCCGAATGCAAATAAATGGTCCTCTAGGTATTCTTTGTATGTTGCAAAACCTACATCCTTTTCACCTCTTTTATAGTCCCTTTTATGGCTATTAACTTTTAATTCTGGAGACATAGTTACTGTGTTTCTGGTTCTCTGGTGGGAGATAAATGTGATTTAGATCCTGTTTTATGTATACTTGGGGTTGACGGTTCTGATTGTATCTACTCCCCAAGAGAAAAATTGTTGGTTTCCACAACCCCTTCCTAGCTGGTAATAAAACAAATAAGAAATAATGGCAGTAAGCTATGAACTTTATACACTGCTCCAACTTTCATTAAATTATTGCTGATGAAATATGGCTGATGAAAAAACAGATGGCATAGAGAATTCATATGTTGTACCCAATGTATAGACTGTACATACTGCTTGGGCCCTTGAGATCTACTCATGCATGTACAGAATGTTAACTATTATTTCTTGATCCATAGATTTGTAACTTCCAACTTTCTGGTATGTTGATAGGAGCACAGAGGCTACCCAAGTTGTGTTCTCTCCAAATTAGATTTCAGATTCCCAAACAGAACTGGTTTTGACACTTAAACAAACTCTATAAATAGATTGCACTTAATATTTTGGGTACTCCACAATTAAATGTGAGGTTTGTAGAGGAGTAAATAACTTTTTAAACCATTAGCTCTTTTATTATTTTTAAATAATCCGCAGAAGAGAGCTGGAAGAATTTAACAGTTCAAGTCTCCATGACATCCTGGAGCTCATCTAAATATACTCTATCTTAATCACTGATAATTTTGTTTACAGAAGCATAAGCTACTCAGTGCTGTTATTGTCAGTCTTCTACAGATTCTGCAAGGATATTAGCTAAAGTGGATAGGATCTGTCCTAAAATGCTGCAAAAAGAGATGTTTAAGTAGGTATTAGGATCAAATTATGTGAGTGTATATGCATAACCTTCAATCAACTCCCTCGTCTAACCACCCCACCCCCAAATTAAGTAAAATAGAGATACCTTGTTTTTCATTTATTTTTTAAAAAATCTTTTAAGGGAACTATTGCCCATGTCCCTCACTCTTCTCAAATTCTTACAATTTTTTCCTTCTCCCAAAATTATGTTAATTTTTTATAGCAGCAAAAATATTCATGAACATTAATACATATGTAAGAAATAAGCCAAAGCTACGTGGTACCACTTAACTAGGTATCTCTTTACTGATTACTACAATACTGAGTCCTTGTTTAAGTGATTCCAAATACACCCTTAGTCTTTATCTTTCTAACATTAATCAAGTGATGAACATTCACCAGAAGTAGAGGCATTTCAGATAGATTCAAATAAGTGACTTGCAAAGGATCATCAAACATTGATCTCTTCAGAGCTGTGCCACATTAAATGAATGTGAGATTCAGTCATGAGATGAAAAAAATGTGCTTTGACTAGCTTTACAAAGGAAGGGAAGGAATGAGGAAGGGAGAGAAGGAAGGAGGGAAGAAGGAGGGAGGGAGAGAAAGAGAGAGAGACCCTCAAAATTGTTATGATGAAGTGAAGAGAGCTGGACTGAAGTTGAGAGGGTGTCCAAAAATTGGTCCTTGCAGCTTATTCCATTTACCTTGGGAGTGAGAGCTCACTTTTCTGATCACCAGTTTACTCCACTGAAAACAGGAATACCCATCTTGCAGGAAATGAAATGGTTTACATATTCCAGCTTTGGGAACCATATACCTACATAGGTCCATTCAGTGTATTAATTCAACTTCTGTTTCTATTATGTCCCTGGGTAAGAAGTGAAAAGCTTTGTTTTTCTCTTTAATTGAATTCTATTGGTGATATTGTGGTCTTAAATCGTGTCCTAAAGAGATGGTGTTTTTAGATATTAGCCATATCTTCTATAGATTAGTGGCCTTCAAACTTCAATTTCCATACAAGTCACCAGTGATCTTGTTAAATAGCATGTCTGGGGTGAGGCCTGAGGTTCTGTTTGTCTAACCAGCTCCTAGGTAACCCCACTTGGTTTTTGATATTATAACATTAGGGGCTGCTTCAACACTTCCACACACTGAACACACATTATTTATTGGATCAGAGCACAGAGTTGTAAGTGCTGCTGCTGATGTCATTTGGGTTTTTACCATGGTGATTAACACATCCTCTGGGAATGATTACAGCAACAAAGAAGACTGTAAACTGAATGACAGGGCGCAGCTAGTAGAAGGGAGAATGATCTGTGGAAGAATCTGCTGCTTCTCCTCCTCCTCTTGACTGTCACTCATGATGAATGGCTCTATGCAGAAAGGTTGGACTCAAGTGCGGTAGTGACTTGCAATTAAACTCCCCACACATCCTTTGCCATGCCCTTCATTAGCATATTGTCCATAGTGCTTACCATAATTACAGTGGAAACATACCATATCAAGGTGAAGATAAACCTTTATTTTGATGGCTTGTTACAAATGTGAGTTTATCTCTCATTAGAGAATTTAATTTGATATCTTAAAGCATAAATTTTGGCTTCAGAACATCAAGATGAATTGATATAAGAAATATGGATGCCAAATTAGAATGAAAAGTACAAAGACCAACCTATCATCACTGAAGTCATTTATACACCATAATTTCCATCATTTTATCAATTCACTCACCCAACAAATACTTAAATTGAATCCCTACAAAATACCAGATGTTGTTCTGGGATCTAAGTTATAGTGGTGAACAAAACAAAGTCCCTGCCTTGATATATTAATAGCGTACAGGTTGTATAAACAAACAAATATAGACCATGTCAGGTAGGGATAAATAGTATTGAAAGAAAAAAAATAAAAGAAGGAGAAAGAAAAAGCAGATGTGAGAATTCTATTTTATAAGGGAGTGGGGTGGGAGTGATGGAGGTAAGAGGCAGAAAAAACCTAAAGGAAGTGAGAACAAGCTATCCATGTAGCTACTCATGTAGCTAAAGAGATAACCAGGCAGAAAGAAAGAGAGGAATCAAGAAGAACTCCAAGATTTTTGCCCTGAGCAACTTCAAGAATCAGGTTGCCATTTTAATGAGGACCTTATGTGAGCAAAAAGAACCAAGTATTAAATATCTGGGCATCATTTTTCTAAATTTAATGTTAAATTCAATTTTAAACTAATGAGGACAAGAGGAGAAAAAGAAAATGGGCATTGTTGCATACAAAAATCTGATAATACACAATCCTCTTTAAAATACATGCCAATGATTTCTTTTAGACCTGGAGAATAAAGTTTCATATAAACTATTTTTTACATAACTGATCACTAGTATTTTAAACACATAAGCTTCTTTTTTTAAGTTTATTTATTTTCTATACACATATTTCTATAATCTATTACATGACATATTTTTTAAAAACTAGTACTATGTATTTATTTTACAAGTTCTGTTAATTGGCAAAAATACATCATTAGGTCAAAACCATCCATCAAAAAGTCAAAAAGAAAAATAATATCCATAGATTTAGAAAAAGCTTCTGATAAAATTTAACAAAAGGGAATTTCTGATTACAGGAAAATGGCATAAACATACTTTTGCCTATTCTTCCCACTAAGTACAACTAAAAACCCTGGACATTATGTATTAAACAAGTATAAGACTCTGAAAAATAGAAAGAAGAAGGCAGATTGGCTAGAAACTTTGGGACCTACGGAATGACATAGTGGTGAATTCCTTGTTTGTTTGTTTTACCTCACACACTCCAATTTTAGACTTGAACACAGTAAACCAGAAACACCAATGGTTATGGAAAAGAAAGTGTCAACAAAGACTGCTCTTTGAACCCAAAAGACCAGGAAAGGGGCAGTCTTGAAAGACAAAATCTCTTAGTCAATAACCCTATTCTAATCAAGTACCACAGAGAAGAACGTGACCTATCTCTACCCTCACCAGCAAAGACTTGAACGGGAAGCATAGATTTCCACTCTTGTGAAATGTACCAGGCACCTCAGCACTCTGTTATGGTGATATCAAAAGGGTTTGTATTACTAGGTGGTATAGGTTCACCACCTAGTATAACAGTGTTTAGTTATTATAAAAGGATTCTGCAAATAGCCACTAAAATATAAACAAGAGATTTGTTAATTGATATGGATATTCCCAGATATATTAATTTTCAGATATATTAAAGTGAATAAAAACAAGGAGTTAAAAATATTTTATACTATATTTTGTGTAAAATTGGAAAGATAATATATTTTCCTAGTTTTACAAAAAGAAAGAAAAACATATAAAACATAACTGTATAGGTAATAAGTGGAGATGGAGCAGAATAAATAGGGATAGGGGAAAGAGTTCTTTTTTTCTTTTACCTTTTTATTGTTAGACTTATTGAGGTGACATTGATTAATAAGAATTACATAGGCACCAGGTGTGCAATTCTACAGTTCATCGTCTATGTGTTGCGTTATATGTTCACCACCCAGTGTTAGTTCTCTTTCCATCACCTTATATTTGACTACCTTTCTCTCCTTTCCCACCCCTTCCCACCTCTCCCACCTGCTCACCCCTTGTCCTCAGGTAGCCACTAAACTATTTTTGACTCATGTAAATGGTTTACATAATATTTTTAAACCAAATTAAATTGAAAAATATTTTTTAAAAAATCATTGACATTGGAAACAGAGTTTGACTGTAAATAAAATTGATAAATAAACAGAAGAAATAATTAATTCAAGCAACTTTTATTCATGAAACTCTGGCTGAAAATTTTGAATGAACTATGTTCTAAGGGCAAAAATAATACAAAGAAATCTTGCATTTGATTCAGTTGTTGTATTGGTAGAATAATTCTGAAACTTTTGTGTATGTATAAGATAGAGCAAATGAGTAAATATTTTGGGGAACCAAGTTTCTTATTGTGGGAGAGATGAAGATATAGAATAGGGGAATATAAGGTACTCTGTGATGTTAAATTGAGTTCCAGTAGCAATAAGCTCACCTAGAGCCCAAAACTTGGCTTTTAAATAACTTCCTTGCAAAAAAGAACCAGATCTTTTTGGGGAAATAGTTGATTATTGATCTGGATGAGCCTGGAACATTTTACACCAAAAAGAAAGTACACCAAGAGTTAAGGAGACAACCAAAGAGAATACAGGAGCCAACTGGTCAAATTTGAGATGATTTGAGCATCAAAACCAAACATTTTAAAAAGAATCTTTTATATTATCCAGCAATACCTATTTTGGATATATAAAGCTTTGGGGCATATATCCAAAGGAAACAAAATCATTATCTTGAAGAGATATCTGTACTCCCATGTTCATTGCAGCATTATTCATAATAGCCAAGGTATGGAAACAACCTAAGTGTCATCAATGGATGAATGATTTAAAAATGTTGTATGTATACACAATGAAATATTATTCAGTCTTTAAAAAGAAGGAAATCCTGTCACTTGCAACTACATGGATAAAATTAGAGGACATTATGCTAAATGAAATAAGTCAGATAGAGAAAGACAAATACTGCGTTCTATCATTTATCCATGGATTCTAAAAAGTTAAAAATTTAAAAGTCAAACTGAGAATCAAAGAGTAGCAAAGTGTTTGCCAGGGGTTGGAGGAAATAGGGAGATGTTGGTAAAAGAGCACAAACTTTCAGTTTTAAGATGAACAAATACTAAGGATCTAAGTATAGCATGATGACTGGAGTTGATAACACTGAATTACATCATTATAATTTGCTAAGAGAGTGGAACTTAAATGTACACACACACACACACACAGACACACACACACACACACACACACACACACACGCCAAAAAGAAAAAACCCAAAAGGTAAATATTTATTTGAGGTGATGAATATGTTAATTAAATCAAAATGGGGAATCCTTTCACTATGTATATGTATTATATTTCAAATCATCCCATTATACACTTTAAATATCTTGCAATTTTATTTGTTAAGTATACCTCCAAAAATCTAAAAAGAAAAAAGAATCTAATAGTCTATTGTGATAAGCAAAATGGAGAGGCAGGAGGTAAAGGATAATTTTAGAGTAGAATGCCAACTAGCAAATCTAGAAAGAAATACAGAATTAGCAAACCACTGTTATGCAGCCGCCTACATAATAATTGAGTGAAACAAGGATCATAAATGTAAGCTAAAAAAATTTGGTGAAAGGTTGTTAGGTAATAGGATATCCACACAGTCTCAAATATTACCCTACTTTATATTATCCGGCAATACCTATTTTGATAAGGAGTCCTTATCAATTTTATAGGAATGTATATATCTATATAATTTATGTATATAATAGTATGTGCACATAATAGTATATGCACATTACTTTAATGAAATGATCGACCCTGGCATTATCAATGATGAGACAAACATGATGTGCATTCTTTTATTATATAATGGAAAGTGCATGTCACACCCATGTTGTGCTCTTACCAAAAATGTTTAACCCTAAGATAACCATAATGAACTAATTTTCCAAATCCAGATGGTGGGATATTCTACAAGACAATTACTGTGGACTCCTCAAAATATCAATAATAATGAAAGAAAAAAAGCAGGGGCTTATTGTAATAGATTAAAACAAGTCTAATGAAATACAACAATGAAATGCTATGTGTAATCCTTGATTGGATATTGAAATTTTTACAGCTATATAGTTCACACTATATATTAGGTAATATTATTGTATCAATTTTAAATAGTGTTATAGTGACTATGAAGGAGAATTTATGCTGAAGTATTTAAAGATGAAGTGCCATGGTATTTGTAGGTTACCTTCAAACGACCGAGGAAGAGTGGACTCCCAAATGTGGCAAAATGTTAACAATAGCAAAATGGTAACAGTTGATGAATATGGGTGAAGGGTATAGAGGAATCCTGATTCTTGCTGTATCCCAAACAAACCCAAAACTTAGTGGCTTAAAAATAGTTGCTCTATTATATTTCATCATTTGTGAATCAGAAATTTGGGAGGGACTTTGGAAGGTATGATCATTCTGCTCTCTGTGGCTTTCAGCTGGTGGATAGACTGTTACAGAGAATTCACATTCGCCTGGTTCCTCAGTAGCTATGGGTGAAAAGCCAGATTTAGCTGAAACCCTCTCCATGTAGTCTCAACATCTCTCCACCAGGCTAGTTGAATTTACACGATGTCTCGGGACTGCAAGAAAATCATACCAGAAATCGCCACTCTACTAAAAACTAGGTCCAGAACTGGTATGGTGTGCTTTCTGCCATTCATCATTCCTCAAAGAAGTTACAATAGCTCAGATTTAAAGGAAGGGTAAAGAAACCTCTGTGTCTCCGTGGAAAGAGTTGTCAAATAATGTGTGCCCATTTTTCAGTCTCCCACAATAGGTTTCAGTAGTCTGCGATATTTTCAAAATCAAAAATTAGGGTGGGTGTGGAAACCATTAATAAATATATTTAGCACATTTTTGCAGGTATATTCATAGCTCTAACCTAAAAATAGAATTACTTTTTATTTTGATAGATGTTTCCAAGTTACTCTCGAAAAAGAGGGCACACATGCTATTTGCCTAGCAAAATTGTATGAGAGTACCTGTGTTCTCCATATATTGAGGTAGTTTTTAAAAATTATTTACAATTTGACAAAACATGGAGTCTAATTCTCCCATTGAAAGTGGGCCAGACTTTGGGACAAGTTTCTAAATACACTGCAGCACAAGTGTTATGATTTTCAAGGCTAGGTTCTGAAAGGAAACAAAGCTTCTACCTGGATCTCTCTCCCTTGGGACATGCACTTTGGGAGCCTTGACCTGACATGTAAGAACTGTGGCTAGAAGGGTGAGCAACATTTTAGAGAACCAACCCAGAATACAGATATACCATATTACAAAAAATAATAGCATAATATATAATAAGTAAATATACTCAAACATGTTATCACTTTAATAAAAATATGAAAAATGGGTGTTTGAGTTATATTTCTGTATTACCTACTTTTATGTTAAATAACTTCTATTATTTAAATCCAACAATATGCCTAGTTAACAATTAAAAGTGATTAATAGTAGGAGTAGTTAAATAAGCAATGTGTGTGAGAAAATATAACAGTATTTTAGGATGTTTCTGTCTTGTGGTATAGCAATTTATTTGGACTCCTTTTAAACTCTTTATTGGATTTTTAAGTTGTTCAGGTTATATTATTGTACATTCTTAATACGGGTCAGACAATTGACTAACTCATCCTAGAAAAAGTGCTACCTACCTCATTGCTGAATGTTACTATGGTCACCTTCGAAGTACTCCCCTTGGGAAGGTATGCACTGATGCCAGGGCCTAGTCCACCCTTCAAAGCAGTTTTGGAACTCTTTTTCTGGAATGGCCATCAGAGCTGGTGTTGTCCTCAAAATCTGACAATTAAGTTTGTAAACTTATCACTGTGTGCTTATGTTAACAGCACTGTACAAACAACTTGATAGGGTGTCATAACCTCGGCAAGGTCATTTAAAAATTATGGAAAATTTAGATGTGGATAGCCTCTAATGATGAAGTTATACATGCAAAACACATGACTGACAATGAGCTGATTCCCAGAACAAGCCTGTAGGGGCAGAGTCAATGGGCATTATCAGAATCCGCAAGTCGAAATCCTGTTGTTACTAGTAAGTAAAATCCTAAGTATTCCATGCTCAAATGCCTTTGCTGGGAGGATATTTAGCTTGATTGACATCATATTCAGCTGGGACCAGGCATCGGTGTAATGCGGGCTTGATAAGAGCAGAAATGCAAGTCACAGTGTATCATGCTTTTGACTATATTCAGTTTAACCACCACACAAAAGAAAAAAAAATCCTGCAGGCTGCAAGCACTTCCAAAAAGTATTATTGAAAAAGAAAAAAGAACGAGTAAAAATATCCTATTGCATCATAGGACATAAAGAAACATCATATTTTTTTATTAACTATAGGTAGCATCTGTTTTATTATTCTATTGTATTTGTTTTTTAAACTATTTACATGTATATATATATGTGTGTATATACATGTAAAAACTTGTAAAAGAACATAAATACAATAATAATAATATACAATAAATAAAAATAATAAAACAGATGCTACCTTTCGTTCATAAAAAATGTTGTTTCTTTATGTCCAATATTACAATAGGACATTTTTACTCTTTCTTTTTTCTTTTTCAATAATACTTTTTGGAAGTGCTTGCAGCCTGCAGGATTTTTTTTTTCTTTTGTGTGGTGGTTAAACTGAATACAGTCAAAGGCATGATACACTTTGACTTGCATTTCTGCTCTTATCAAGCCCGTATTACACCGATGCCTGATCCCAGCTGAATATGATGTCAATCAAGCTAAATATCCCTCCCAGCAAAGGCATTTGAGCATGGAATACTTAGGATTTTACTTACTAGTAACAACAGGATTTCAACTTGCAGATTCTGATAACGCCCATCGACTCTGCCCCTACAGGCTTGTTTTGGGAATCAGCTCCTTGTCAGCCAGGTGTTTGGCACCTATAACTTCATCATTAGAGGTTATCCACATCTAAATTGTCCATCACTTTTAAATGCTCTGAAACACATTAAATGTCATCATTAATTAAGTCCCCCTTTCTCAGGACAAATGGTTTTAATGTATAAAGGTAATTTGAACTTGTGAAATTGAGGGTAAAAGCCAAATAAGTTACAGTTTTAGTAAAGAAATTGAAAAAGTGACAATTTTTAAGTTGCTGCCTTTTTCTGGTGGCAATCTTTAAAATTCTAAAGCAGTTTTGTTTCCCCCAAAATTATTTTTTTCACTTATAAGTTTTTGTTGCAACTTACACGTAATATCAATCAGTTGATCAATCAGTTTATCCTTTATGAGGCTTCTAATGACCTCTTCAGACATTATTCAGCCAGTTTGGGGAAGAGGTTTGGTGGATGCTCTGTGGTATTACCTGGAGTTACTAAAGAGCAACTAATTTTCTGTTTTACTGTAATCCTTTACTCAATGTTCATTCTCAAAGTATTTCCAAATTATTAGATAAGGACATTCTGCTTGTCTCATACTTTGAAAATCTGATTTTACAACAGGCCAACATTTTTAACATCTTTTCTGTGGCCAGCATCAATGATAGCTATCCTGTAGGTATGTGTCTCAGGAGGCTAGCTTTTCCCATTTCTATAAAGTCAAAAATCTTATTAACTGAGGAAATGAAAAGTGACCAAAATCTTTCATTATGAAAGTTTTAATATCACAAGTAAGCAAATCTCACCTCTTTAGAGCAGTGTTGTGTCAAGGTGTGCAGGGCATTTAGCAAGTAAGATCTGTTCATTTTCTTTGGTAAGTTTATAGATTGAAAGAAATCTGCCCAAATATATATTTGCACTGACTGGCAAATATGCAGACAGATGAGTAAAGTCTATTCTGTATTTAAATAAGATATAAGCAATCTTTTATTTAATATTCTCTGTTATTTTATTAAAATCTTCAGTGAAATAAAAAAGTTTTTTAAACTCCATTTTTCAAATCAAAGTACTTTGAGCTAGGAGGAACATATTTTTGTTGTGATTCAACAGGTTCATCTAGAATTTATAGTGATATTAGAAATTAGGTAAGGATTTTTTTAATTCACATTTGCCTGGTCAATTTTCTCAATGTTATTTGTTGACTAATATGTATTTTACCAAGTGTGGTGATTTTGTACTGTGTCAATTTAGCCAAGCTAAAATTGTGATTTGTTTCTTACCATTGAACTTTTTCTCAAAAAAATAGTTACCCTTTTAAGGCTTTCAGTTATTAAGCTTTTAAAGATGTAGACTACATGACATTTAAATCAAGTTTTTATAATATAATACTTACCGGAAGTTCATGAAGCACATAGGACTTTGTCATGTTTCCTTGCCTTTGACACTTCACCCAGTTTAGCCTTTATTAGCTCTTATTACAAAGGACTTGTAGAAAAAAAACAAATACAGTCACACCCATTTTATTGTGCTTCACAGATATTTCCTTTTTTTTTCACAAATTGAAGCAAGACCACACTCAAAAAAAAAAAAAAAGAAAGAAAAGATTATGACTGAAGGCTTAGCTGATGATTAACATTTTTTAGCAATAAAGTATTTTTAATTAAAGTATGTACATTGCTTTTTTAGACATAATACATTGCACTCTTAACAGACTATAGTATAGTGTAAACACAAGTTTTATATGCACTGGGAAACCACAAAATTCGTGTGACTCATTTTATTACGTATTCACTTTATTGAAGTAGTCTGGAGCCGAACCTATAATATCTCCAAGATACAGCTGTAAAAGGATTTGAAAATAGCAGATCAGTTGTAGCACAGTCTGCCATGTAGTAGAGCTCCATATTTACTAGTTCTGTTCACTTACTTGAATTTTGAGAAAAAATTTGCTGATTAGAGAAGAGGAAAATGATAATGAATGAAAAATTCTGATTTATCTCTGGCTTTTGATTTTCTATTTCCTCTTTGTTTTGCACGAATAAGGATCCACCTAAGTTAGATCTGGCTTGTTCACAAATGACAATTGAAAATCTGAGATTAAAACATTAAATTTATTTCCAAAGGAACTAGTTTATTGTCAGTAAAAAGACATAGCTGTTGATGTGTTGGTTCAAGTGATGTAATTGTCATTCTCATCAAAGGAATTGCCTCTCATTAGATTTAGCCTCATTCTGCAATAAGACATCATCATAAATATGATATAGGATTTATTTCAAAAGATCAGACTTATTAAATCAGTACTGGAGACTGCTGAAAGATATAATTTTTAAGTACATTAAACACTCTTAAACACATGACCCTACATCCCCCAGATACCTCTGGAAAAATGTAATTAAAATGTAGTCTGTTTTGTGTTATTTTTTTAAAGGGAAAACTCATCAGATTTTTACAGCATTAGAATATTGCATATCACAAGTGTTTGACTTTATTCCACTGGATTCAACAGTAAGTGCATAGTACTTATCTCTGCTTATAACGGAGAACCTGAAATGTGAGAAGACATGCTTCAAATGATGAAGAATATGTAAATGCATCGAGTTTAAAGGGAAATAGACTATCTGCTAATTGCTTCAAGAATTGAGTGATTTGCAAGACCTCAGGGGAGGGTTCATTTCTCTGATTTGCATACACTTCGCTTATGCTACCTGGCTTACTACAAAAGCCTTGATGATGATGTATGTGGAGTGTTCCTCATCAACACCAGAGATTGAGAAGGATCCAGTGGCTCTGGGGACCGAAGAGCTTCTTTCTGCTAAGGAAGCTGCCCCTCAGATATCCAGCCCTTAGGAGAGCAGACTTCATGTTTGATAAATGATCTGGGGTTTTTTTTAAAAAAAAGTATAATCCACTGTTACTATAGTGGATTATATAAAGTTATTATTGGCCAAAATTAATTGACTTAATTTTCATGGTGAGTCTAGTGAGTTTATCAATTAATGTAGCACTTTATAGCCTCATGGAGACTCTCTTTTAGTCTAATAAAAAGGGTAGAAAAAGAAGTAATATTATTATTTTTGTTTTCTTTAAGAGCTTTTAATGACTGATAGCATAAATAATTGAGGATTTTTAAAACCACAAAAATCCAATGCAAAGGTGGCTTATAGCCTGCCTTTTACAAACTTGGAGAATACAAACTTCCTTGAGGCAGATGAGTAGGGCTAGAAAGAAAAGGGAGAGAGAGAGAAATAGGATGAAGAGGAGATGAAAATGGTGAGAAAATGCATCTGTGGAGAATGGGAACAAAGAACTGTGGAGAAGAAAACCAAATGAACATAGAGAAAAAATTAGAAGAAGAGGGAATAAGATGGGGACAAGAAATTGGATAAAACAGAAGAGAGAAAAAGTAAATAGAAGTGAGGAAAGGAAGAAAGAGCTTAAAAAGAAGAGATATATAACATAATATAATGTGTCATACTGTTATAACATTGATAAAAAAAACCAACCACAAAAACCTCCATATGTGCTACAATTTATATATAGACTGCAATGAAAACTCTAACCTTACATTCTAACACATGGTTTTTTGAACTTCATAAACCTGTGTCTTCCATATTGTGAACAGTCATAATGTTTGAGACAAAAGAATAATGTTTAAAAGATGTCTCAAAATAGCAGCATTTAGATATATACAAGGATAATCAAAATGTTAGGATTTTTCATTTATCTTGAATACACAACCATGATTTGAGACAGTATAATGGGTTGAAAATCATGTCAAGGAAAAAATGCACTTTAAAAATTAAAAGATTTATAAGGTTAACGTTCAGAGAAATCTGTTAAATATGAATGTAGAAATGAATAAAATATAAGGGCATAGGCAAATGATCCTGTTTCCATGAACCTTGATCATGTAATAGAAGTTACATTTATTACTGAAATGTGAATGAAGATGGAATTCAAGATAAGATATTAATCATAATTAGAATGACTATGACAGGTCTGTGGTGACAAATACTTAACAAGTAGTAAGAATGCTTATTCATAACAAACCTCTTAATTCATTAAATTCTTCATTAAAAGGGCAACCTCTTAATAAGTTCAACATAAAGTTGGTATAACATGCTATTTGCATTTTTTCTCTTTTTATTTTCATTTTAGGGGTGCATTGTTAACAAATTGAGATAAATCATTTAAAACATATAATTACTTGGATATAGTCACATAATAATTCCCTAAGCAATTGCATGGTTATAAGTTGTCAGTGTGCATATTAATTTATCATACCCACCAGCCTCATCTTCACTGATTTGCTACTAGCTGTTAGAAAAACAGATTAAGAAGCACATGCTGCCCTTCTCAAAAAGTTTCATTGAGGTACAAGTAGGGCAAACACTGCTTTCCAATTAGAATCCTGCTGTTTGCCAAGACTTGACAGTGACTAATTACAGTCCTAAATGATTTAATATGTTTGAATGCATGATTATTTATAAATACATTTTAAGATCTGCAAAAATAATCATTTGTAATTTAAATATGAAAGGCTATTCTTTGTGCAAAGAGCAAAGACCTGTTGAACACCTGAGGTCAAAGGAAAAAAAAAGATGTTTTAATGTTAAGTTTATAGTTTGCTTAGGTGACAACTACTTTACCAAAAAAGAAAAAAAAAGTGAGTTTTTTATGATAATGAAGTTGTATGAGGATAAATGTTAGGCTTAAATCTCATCTCTACTGACTATAAAACTTATTACTGTAGGATTTGTGGAGGAATTCACCATCCTAAAAATATATGATTACCTTCTTAGTACTGTGAGAATTAAACATTAGTTAAAATGTATGCAGCATGTTAACCACTGCGTAGGATAGAACAAGTACTCAATAAATATTAGTTTTTATTATTATTCTGTCCCTGAGTGACAGTAACAGTCATTAACTATACAGCAGGTTCCAACACTGTAGAGCTGAAGTAGAATACGTGGATATATAACTGATATCTGGATTTCTTTTTAACATTTTAGGGAATTCACTTGAACGTCAATCACTCATTGATCAGCTTCTATGTAAGGCACTCTGCTAATAAAATGAACACCATGCACAATCACTGAATAGAGTTCCATTGCACTGCAAGTCAAATAGATGATAACAATAGAGCAAAGTGGAATTATGAGTTGTTTTGTCAATAAAGTACTTTTAAATTTTAAAATGTTTAAAATATGTGTAAGAGTAGAGAAACTATTGCATTAAAAACTGTGTTTGCACATCAAGGTTTAGCAAGTGTTAACTTTTCTTAAAATTTTCATACATTTCTGTAGCAGACAGATCTAATGTGGTCCCCACTAATTTTCCACCTCATGTCCATGCCTTTGTGTAATCCACGTCCCTTGGGTGTAGGCAGGACCTGTGACGTGCTTCTAATGAATAAGATGGCAATGGTGATAGATGGTCACTCTTACGATTATGCTACATTACATAAGACTCCATCCTTGCTGACTGAAGTGAACAATTTTTCTTCCTGATCTGATGAAATAAGCAGTCATATTGAGGAAGTCCATATGGTGAGGAACTTTAGTCAGCCCCTAGGATCTGAGACGGACCTCCAACCTACAGCTAGAAAAACGCTGAACCCTCAGTCATACAGCCACAAGAAATAAATCCTGATAACACCTGAACAGATTCTTCTGCATGTGAGCTCCAAATGAGAACACATCCCATTTGTTGCCTTGATTTCAGTCTTGTTGATATCTTGAACAGAAGACAGAACTAAGCTCCACCATACTCCTGACGTGGAAATTGTGACTTTCTAAATGCGAGGGCTGTCAGGAGAAAAAATCCAGCCATAAATGCCTTTATTTCTCATATTACATGGGTGGATACTTTCTGGATATATTATCTTAAGTCACTAAGTTTGTGGTCAATTGGTTACATAACAAAAGAAAATAATTACAACTTCTAGTGATATTACAGATGCCTCAAAAAGCAATGTGGTTCAAAAAGCTACACATTGGAAAAAATTTAGAAGTGTAATAAAGTTCCTTGATACATCCTTTTTAGCTTTAAAATGGCAAAGGTTTAAATAAACCACAACAAATTTTATTAATACCATAAGAAAAGGCCCAACACCTTCTCAAGTATTTACTGTGTCTTGCTGGGTTTGATTTTTATGCCACCTAATCTACAAAATTAAAACTTTTCATTATAATCTAGAATTTTTTAAAAAGCCATTAAAATAGCTATTTTCTAGTCTAGAAACTTCATATTTTGGAATTGTTATCAATCATTTTATTCTCTAGGATTGAGAATTTTATTTTAATATTTCATTGTTCTTTTTGTTATGATTTCTCCCATTCTTCTGTGGAACTTTGTATGCTGGGTATCTTCTCTTTGCTTTTCAGATGTCTTCTTCATTCTGCCCCATTTTACTTACTCTGGGTCCCAGGAATTGACTTGCATAAACTATACCAATGGGTGGCCTTCCCAATGATAACTATTTCAATTACCTTAATTCTTCTAATATTTCATTCTTCAAGTATTAGTTATTGACATCCTACAAATGTTAATTCTCTTATACACCACTACCCGCCAAACACACTTTTATCCCTACCCAAACAAATTATATATAACCTTATTTTTATTAGATAAATATGCAGAGTTTACATAATCATTACTACATAAATATTATTCACAGTGGAGTACATCAAATACTTCAGTTACCTTTCTTGCATGCCTTTCCCCCTATACTTAATGATTGCATTGTTTTTAATCCATATTTTGTTCATTTCTAGGAATCAATCATCATTTTATTCCCAAACTTTCTAAGGGAAGAAAACACATTTTTGATATGTTCAAATATATCAAAGACATACAGTTTAACTTTTTTTCCCCCCTGGGAATACATCCCCCCTGGAGGTCACCTTCCTTCTGCTACACTCTGGAATGCTTTCTAGATCTGCTGCAGAGTTGTCATCCTGGGAGTCTTCTTTCACCATTATCCTTGGGATTCTTTTTACCCTTCTATGTCGTATATCCCCCATTTTTTGGAAATCATACTTTTTTTTCTTAGTTTGCTTTCTTGTTTTAGTGGAATGTATCCTCTAAGCTTTCTTAAAAGAAGTATATGAGAATAAAAGTGGGGGACATTAAATATCTTCAACCCTCTCACTTGATGCATAGTTTTTCTGGTTATAGAAATCAAAATTGAAAGCCATTTTTTGAGAAGAAACAAAATTGCAGCATGAGAGGGACCTCTGAAAAAATCCTCTGGAGATTACTAATAAAACACCTATACCTCAACCAAGGTCCCTCTACACAATGCACGATCACAGCTAAGAAATCCATGCATCTCATTAAGGCACATGCAGGTGTGCAGAGAGTTAAACAAAGGAGAAATAGAAGGAGAATAGTGGCGACTTGGTTACGCGGGTCCCACTGGGAACTCTACTACTGCGGGAGGGAAGAGGAAGAGGTGGTGGGCAAGCACCAGGGACCTCACTTGGTCCTTGGGACAGAGGAAAGGAGGCCCAGAGGCAGGGGCATGAGATTCTGTAAACACCTCACTTTGGTACCAGCAGGTGCAGCCTGATCTGCAAAATGCAGCTGCCAGACTTCACTCCAGTTCCCAGAGGAGGGGGAACAAATGGGTGGTGAAGAGCCACAGTTGAATGATCCAACCGGGAAGGAGAAAAGGAGAGAGGGCTGCATGCCCCTTTTTTGGCCCACAACCAGGATGATCTGAAAGACCAGCATACAGGACAGCTGACTCCAAGGCTCAGGGTAGAATCTGCAAGCAGGCAAACCAAGAACAGAAAGGCTCAATCATGCCCAAACTCCCTGCATGACCCCTGGAGCCACAGGAAGAAAACAAAGCCACAAACATGTCTCCCCGACAGATCTCTGCCCGCCCAGTATCAGCAGCAAACACCAGCTGCAACCGGTAGGGTCCAGAGAGGCTGCAAATATGAGAAACCAGAGAATGAAAGAGATAGGGGCAGATGACCTATCAGAAACAGAGCTCAAAGCAATGATTATAAAAATGCTAAAGAAACTGAATGATAATTTCAACAGAGAGATAGCAAGCATTAAAAAAGACTTACAGGGAGTTCCCTGATGGTGTAGTGGCTTAAGGCTTCGGCGCTGGCGCTGTCAGCGCTGCGGCCTGGGTTCGATTCCCAGTCAGGGAGCTACCCACATACCAAAAAGCAAAAAAATAAATAAATTAAATAAATAAATAAATAAATAATAAAAAAGACTTACAAACCATTATAAAGGATCAGAGAGAGATAATGACTACATTAACTACAATGAAGAATGGAATAAAAGTCACCAAACTAGATAAAATAGTGCAAAGCAGTGATTTGCTGGAAAAGCCAGCAGAAAACACCCATTTAGAACAGATAGATATGAGAATCCATAAAAATGAGGATGGTTTGAGATGCTTCTAGGACAATTTTAAGCAGAAGAATAGTAGGACCAGAGGTCTACCAGAAGGAAAAGAGGAAAAGCAAGGAATCAACAAATTATTTGAAGAAATAATGACTGAAAATTTTCCTAACCTGGAGAAGGAAATAGACAAATCCAGGATGCACAGAGAATCCCAGACAAGATGATCCCAGACAAGAACACACAGAGACACATCATAATTAAAATGGCAAAAGTTAAAGAAAAAGAGAAAATTCTAAAAAGAGAAAGAGAAATGCAAGTAGTAACTTATAAAGAAACCCTATTTGACTCCCAGCTGATTTCTCACTAGAAACTTTACAGGCCAGAAGGGATTGGCAGAAAATATTCAATGTGATGAAAACGAAGGATATAGAACTAAGAATAATGTATCCAACAAGGTTAGCATTCAAAATTGAAGGACAGGTAAAGAGCTTCTCAGATAAGGAAAAATTAAAGAAACACATCACCACCAAACCTGTACTACAAAGAACGTTAGAGGGACTTTTTTAAGATGGGAGGAGAAATCGGGGAGGGGTGAAATAAGGGAAAGGGATGGAGAAATTTATTTTGATTGTTGACAGATAACCAAAATCAGCAAAGAAACAAAACTCATAGACACAGTCAATAATTTAGTAGTTACCTGAGGGCAAGTGGGGAGCAGGATGGGGGTGAAGGGACAGGTACACAAAGGTACGGTGATGGAAAGAGAACTGATTCTGGGTGATGAACACATAATGGAACACACAGAAGTTGTAATGTAAAATTCTACACCCAGGACCTATGTAATTTTTACTAATCAATGTTACCCCAATAAATTAAAAAATAATAATAATAAAAAGAAAAAAGGAAATAATTTTTCCTCAAAATTTTGAAGACACTTTTCCATTGTCTTTTAGTTTCCAATGTTGCAGTTGTGAAATTCAATGCCATTCTAATTATTGATCTTTTCTGAGGTGTTTTTGCTTGTTTACATACAAAAGCTTTTACGATCTTCTCTTAGAAAACATTTCTTTGATGATTTTTATCTCATTTCTTTTCTCTATTCTGTTAAGCAGTTCCTAAAAATTATGTAAACATTGTACAGTCACTCTTCACTTAACAACCTACCTGTTTAACAACTGCTTGGACTTATCACTAGTTCTCCATAATAGGAATCCCCTTTCTGAGCCTGAGTGAGTCTCAGGAATCCTCTTTCTGAATCTTTGTTTTGTTCCCGCAGTTGATTAGGATTCACTACATGAAGCATTAGCAATCACACAAGACTACATATTTTGTTTATAAGTGTGATATCACATGATATCTATTTAAAAATACATACCTTATGGGGCCATGGCACACCACAACACATCTACCTTTAAGCTCTTCACTTATTGACCAATTCACTTAATGACCTTGTCATAGGAACTAAACTTAGTAAGTGAGGAGTGCCTATACCTGGAGAGATGCTGTTTTTTCCTCCTATTTTCTCTCTTTGTTCTAATATCTAAAATATTACTTAGTTTTATCTTCAAATTCTTCTTTGAATTTATAATCTCTCTTATTTTTTAAATTTTATATATTCTTGGTGATAGAATGCTTTCCTTTTATAGCCTCCTGTTTTTGCTTTATGGAAGGAATATTTTTTCTTATTTCTTGGAGGAAAATAATTATGTATTTCTTTGAATGTTCTTGCTGCCAAGACATTTTTATGCCCTATAAATTCTTTTTTATTCATTTTCTTTTTATTTTGGTTTCTGGTTTTCACATTTGAGGCTTTCCTAAAATGTCTGATGATCTCTTATTGTCCAGAATGAGGCTTTAATAAAATGTTAATTATAATCTCTGTGTGCATGGATGGGGCTTTTCAACTGATGGGTTTCACTGTTCAGTTATCAGAATTTTAGTAGATTTGGGCACTCCTAAATAACAACATATGTAATTTATTTTCCCTTGGTCATATTTGTTTCATCAAGAAAAAAGTATTCTTCAGCATTCTGTATTGGAGTATGTACCTGTCTGTCAATATTTACAGATCTATCATGAGAAAGAGATTAGGGAGTTTTATTGTTCTGTATGTTCTCTTAATTCCTCTATTTTTATTATAGCACCCGTTTGTGCCCTCAGTTGGCCTTGATGCTTCTAAATCTAGAACTTTCCTAACTCAAGCTCTATATAAAGCATGCAGTCTTCTGCCAGCATGATGTAGTAGTAGTTTTCTGGCTAAATGAGGCAGGGTAAAAGATGTGGTAGTAAAAGGAAGGGTGTCTAAATCTCCCCTGTTCAATAGAAAATAATTGGTACCACAAATGTGAGCCTTATAGGTAACTTTAAGTGTTACGGCTACATTTTTAAAAGTTTTAAAAAAAAGTGAAATAATTTTATCATTATATTTTATTTAACTAATATATAAAAAATATTGTCATTTTAATATGTAATTGACATAAAAATGTTAATGATATACTCAACCTCTCCTCTTTCATCTATTTTATACTTACAGTACTTACAATACATCTCAATTTAAACTTAGCCATGTTTCAAGTGCTCAAGAGCCACATGTGGCTAGTGGCTACTATAATGGACAGTCCAATTTTAATGGGTATGAAGTAAAACTAGAAAAGTTTTAGCAGAAAACAGGATAGAATTTGTGCAATGTACGCAGAGATTTCTTAGGCAGGCAATACAAAGCAAGAAGAAAAAAAATTTAACATATGCAAATAATCCTCGTCAAAATTTAAAAACTCTGCTCTTCAAAAGAGAGAGTTAAGAAAATGAAAAGGATAAAAAGGCAAACCACCTAGTAGAGGAAAATATTCACAACACATATTTGACAAAGAACCTGTTTCCAGAATTTACAAAGAACTTGTATAACTCAAGAAGACAAACAATCCAATTAGAGTTTCCTATTGCCTACAGTTTCTGACCTTTACAGAGTTCTCTGTTGGGCTTGGCCTGTTTTGGGGGTCTCCATTCCAATCAGTTTAGGTTTCAGCTTTTCCTTGGTCAGCTAAATCTCTTAACACTGGTTACCTATCCTCTTTTTAATTTCAAAAAATGTTATCTCTTCTATCATTTTCCCTCCTTGTCTCTTTGTTCTTATGAGTTTATACATTCTTTATTCCTTTACTATTTTCTTGAGTTTCCAAGAGGGAGTAAATATAAGATAAATGCACATGTTTAGTTTACCATGTTTAACTGGAAGTCCTATCTTAGATGTATTAATAGCTTTAACACAACATTGTAATGTATTGGTCTATTTATTGGTTTCCCCAACAGATTGTGAGCTCCTCAAGAGCGGTGATGGTATTTTATTCTTCTTTCTATCTCTAGGGTTCGGCACAGAGTGGTTATGTGATAAGTATTTGTTGACTAAATGACCGAGTGAATGAATTTAATATGCACATATTTCTTGCCCTCTTCTTTCTGTAAAATGTAAGTTCCATGAGAGCAAGGATCTTGTAGACCTTTTCACCATAGAACCCTTTTTGTCAAAAACAATGCCTGTTCATAGTAGGCGCTAAAAATAGTTGAAGGATGAGTGAATGAATTTATATAATTTCATAAGCTTAAGAACATATATTTCATTTGTTCTATTATATTTTACCATTTTATCTAATTAGTGGGAATATACACAGTATACAGAATATACTTCTAAAGGCTTAATTATATCTACTTATGCAATTTGCTGCTCACTGTTTGTGATTGGATTTAAATGCATTGTTAGTTTGACTATTCAGAAATTCCTATGGTGCCCTCAGTGACACATAATCTCATTCAGTTCGATTTCTTTTGCAAACTAAAATATTTCCATTTCATTTATTCACATATACAAATGCCAAAAATATTGTCACTAACAAAAATTCCCAAACCTTTTCTTAATATGACTGAAATGATGAATACACATATAAATAAACACTTTGAATAAACACTTAGAGTAGTACCATTCAAACAGCAAAGTTCTCCAGAATTCGGCTATCTTAAATTAACATAGTGACATAATTAGCATATGTTGAGCTCTAAAACTTCAATAAGGTAAATTGGCCTGCTAGGTCACAATTGAGATTTAAAATTAGATAGAGTTTATTTTATTTTATTTTATTTTTTACTACTTAATTTTAATTTAATTTAATTTAATTTTAATTCATTTTTATTGTTAGACTTATTGGGGTGACATCTGTTAGCAAGGATTACATAGGTTTCAGGCATACAATTCTACAGTGCATTGTCAACTTGTTGTATAATAAGTTCACCACCTAATGTGACTTCTCTTTCCATCACCTTATATTTAGCTTCCCCCCTCCCACCCCCTCCCCTTTCTCCCCTCCCTATCCTACTCGTCCCCAAATAAAGAGTTTATTTTTTGTTTTTGTTTTTTCCTAAGAAGTAGTTGAGAAACCAGCAATGTGGAATTTTAAAAAACAGATGACATATCTTAGGAAATTATTAAGATATTTCAAAGATTCCCAAAACTATTTTACTCATGGATTTGGAAAATCTTTTTCTTTTCCTTTATGGAATAATTTTCTTAATTGCAAATTGAAGTTTTCACTGAATTTGACTGTGAGGTTGTATATCATAAAATTTAATGAATTGTATTCAGAGAATAAGTTATGCATTAAAAGGATCTTTAAAATGCTTGTTTTGTTGAGCTTCTGGGTAGTGACCAATGAGCGTTGCTTGCCTCTTATTACCCGTTATCAGCACCAAAAATATTTCTGGTCAAGATGGTGGAGTAGGTAAATGCCGTGTTTACCTCCTCTCACTACATCAAAATTACAACTAAACTATAGCACAAATATCATCAAGAATGATCAGAATTCTAGCTACAACTAAAAACATAGAAGAAGCCACCCCAGACTGAAAGGAGGAGCAGAAATGAGGACTAAGCTGGTCCTGTGCCTGCATGTTACTATTAAAAATCGGAGGAATACCTCAGCAGCAAAGTCCCCACCCCCCACCCCCAGGAGAGGGGTACCAGCCTCACACTAGGCTCCCCAGCTAAAGGTTTCAGTGCCAGGAAGAGAAGTCCTCATAACTTCCAGCTGTGAAAACCAGTGGAGATTTTGGCTGAGTGAGTGGAGGAGGGCTGCAGTCCTAGGCATTCCTCTTAAAACAGGGGTCTTCAACCCCCAGGCCACTGTTAGGAACTGGGACACATAGCCGAAAGTAAGTGGTGGGTGAGCAAGTGAAGCTTCCTCTGTATTTACATCCACTCCCCATTGCTCCGATTGCTGCCTGACCTCCTATATGATAGTAGTGGCATTAGATTCTCATAGGACTGTGAATCCTATTGTGAACAGTGCATTTGCATTTCCCCCTCTTTACCCGCTACCCTCTGTCATTGCTGAGATTTCCAGGCAGGGCAGGTTTGGCGGTGGTACACCCACTTGAAAAAACACACGCAGAGCCGACACAGGGGGACCATAAACACGCCAGCAAGCAAGCTACTTTATTGCACACCTGGGGCTATACATACATATTCAAACAAAAGTGGCATCTTGCCACATCTGCCCAGTAGCTGTTGTTTGGGTTTTCATGGCTACATAAGGCAGTACATGTGCAATAAATGTCAGCCCCAGGAATTCCTCAACCCTAGACATAGACTGATTATACCAAGGTCAAGCCTGGGTGGTGAGCCTGGCTTTAACCCTTTGGGGACTGACACCCCCTTTCCAAGCAAAAAACATCTTCCATGAAACCAGTCCCTGGTGCCTAAAAGATTGGGGACTGCTGTCTTAAAGGGCCTGCACATGGACTTACTCACCAACTGAACCACTCACTCTGAGCTCCAGAGCTCAGGCAGCAGTTCAAAAAGTACTAGAGACATGTGAGCAGGAACTAAATTTTCTGACTTCAAGGTGAGGGCTGGAGGGGCAGTTTTTTCCTGGATGGAGGAGTTGGAGAAAACCATTGTATATTTGTTGAGCTTTCCCACTCCCTGCATGCAGATGCAGGCAGATGCCATAACTCAATCTCCATCAACCTGGCTAACATCATGCATTCACCCTGCTCTGGTGATTTCCAAGACTTCCCACCCTAACCCAACTTTCAGGCACATACAAGCCACTTCTTCTGATGTTTTTGTACAAAGAGACTGTCTTGGCTCCTGCTGAAGACGTTCCTAAAATTTCTCAAAAGTTCACAAAACCCAAATAAGCAGCATCTGCCTTCAGCATGTTCCATGCCTTTTACCAAGCAGCCCTAAGCCCAGCACTAGCAGCAGCTGACCTTGGTTCATGGCTTGGCTTCTCAAGGCAGGCCAGTGTGGTTGACAATCATCTGTGGATTGCTTTGTGGCTTATGCCAGGTATTCTTGGTCAGGGCATAGGCTGAATTTTGCCTACAATTGAACACATCGGGGCTGCCAGATGGCCAGTTTTGGACTCAGCCAAAGAATCACCTGGTCACCTTCAAGGATGACACACCCAAAGAGCAGACTGGACAGGCACCAGAGATCTGCTCCATAGGGTCAGCTCCTACACAATAGCTCTTCCACCGTAGTCATGAAAAGTCCTCATAACCAATCAGCTCATAGGTCAATCTTTCCCACTGACATGCAAACTGCAACCAAGGCTCAACAACAATAGGAGGACATACACAACCCACACAAGGGAAACAACTGGAGCACCTGGCTCAGGTGACCAGGAAGATTATGCCCCTGGGCCCCTCAGAACACCTACTACATAAGGCCAGAAGACACCCTACCTAGTACATAGAAATAAACACAAGGAGGCAGCTGGAAAGGAGAGAAAAAAAAATTCATGTTCCAAATAAAAGAATAGAATAAAGCTCCAGAAAAAAAAATTAAACAAAATAGAGACAAGTAATCTAGCAAACACAGAGTTCAAATAACTGGTTATAACAGAAGTGTCCAGTCTTTGGTTTCTCTGGGCCACATTGAAAGAATTGTCTTGGGACACACATAAAATACACTAACAGTAATGATAGCTGATGAACTAAGAAAAAAGGTCACACCAAAAAAAAAAATCTCACAATGTTTTAAGAATGTTTACAAATTTGTGTTTGGTTGCATTCAAAGCTGTCCTAGGCCACATGCAGCATGCAGGCCATAGGTTGGACAAGCAAGTGTTATAATGTTTAATGATCTCAGGGAGAATTTCAACAAAGAGATAGGAAACATGAAAATGGAGATTAAAAAACATAAAAAATAACCAGTCAGAAATTAAGAATACAATAACTGAAATGAAGACCTCATTAGAGGGAATCAACAGTAGATTAGATGAAGCAGAGGATAAAATGAGCAATTTAGAAGTAAGGTAGCAGAAACCCAATCAGAACAGAGAAAAAAAGAAAAGAATTCAAAGGACTAAAGATAGTTAAGGAACCTCTGGGAAAACATCACACACACCAATATTTACATCGTAGGGGTACTAGAAGGAGAAGAGAGAAAGCAAGGAATCGGAAACCTATTTTAAAAAAATAATGATAGAAAACTTCCCTAACCTGGTGAAAGAAATACGACATCCAAACCCAAGAAACAGAAGAGTACCAAATACGATGAATCCAAAGAGGCCCACACCAAGACACATCATATTACAATTAAAATGCCAAAGGTTAAAGACAAAGAAAGAATCTTAAAAGCAGCAAGAGAAAAGCAGTTAGTTGCCTACAAGGGAGCTCCCATGAGACTGTCAGCTGATTTTTCATAAGGAACATTGCAGGCCAGAAGGGATTGGCATAAAATATTCAAAGTGATGAAAAGTCAGGACTTACAAACAAGTTATTCTACCCTTTAAAGCTATCATTTAAAATCAAATTACAGATCAAGAGCTTCCCACACAAGGAAAAGCTAAAGTTCATCACCACCAAACCAGTATTACAAGGAATATTGTAAAAAGGGACTTCTTTTAAGATGAAAAACAAAATATTTTTAAAATACAAATAATAAAAGAGCAATAACTACATATCTATCAAGAATTACTTTAAATGCAAATGGATTAAATGCTGCAATCAAAAGATAGAGTGGCTAAATGGAGAAGAGAACAATACTGTTACACATGCTTCCTAGAAGAGACTCACTTCAGATTGAAAGACATGTATAGATTGAAAGTAAAGGGATGGAAAAAGATATTTCATGAAAATGAAACAAACAAACAAATAAGCTGGGGTAGCAATACTTAAACCAGAAAAAATAGACTTTACAACAAAGTCTATAATAAGAGACAAATAACCCAATAATCCCCTTTCTGGGTATCCAAAGAAACCTGAAACACTGCTTTGAGGAGACATATGCAACCACGTGTTCATTGCAGCATTGTTTACAATGGCCAAGATGTGGAGGCAGCCTGGGTGTCCATCGATGGATAAATGGATAAAGAGGATATTGCATATATATATACAATGGAATATTGCTCGGCCACAGAAAGGAATGGGTTCTTGCCACCAGTGGTGGCTTGGATGGATCTGTAAGGTATTGCTTTGAGTGGAGAATGTCAGAAAGAGAAAGATATATGCAATGTAACTATGTGATTTCACTTATTCTGAAATCTAAAGAACAAAATAAACAAACAAAGCAGAAACAAAGTCATAGATACAGAGAACAGTGTGATGGATGCCAGATGGGAGGGGGTTAGAGGGGCGGGTAAATTAGGGCAAGGGATTAATGAGTACAAATTGGTTGTTACAAGTAGTGATGGGGATGTAGAGTACAGTATAAGGAACATAGTCAATAATATTGTGATGGCATTGTACCATCACAACCAGATGGTTGCTGGGCTTATGGTGATCACTTCTTTAGATACATAAATGTTGAATAACTATGATATACACAAAAACTTAATATAATATTGTATGTTAGATATCTTTTAATAAAAGACTTTAAATAAAGAATGCTCATTTTAAAACAAAGGTCATTTATAATCCCACAATAATACAAGATATCCTACAATTTTGCCTTTGTTGGAATATGGCCCAAATTTGGCTGGGCATAGATTGTGCCTTTAAAGTGCTGCATTATTAAATCTATACACTTAGGGTTTAAATTTCACTGGCAATTTCTAGCAAATAAGAAAGGTTTCTATCTGAAATGCTTTCCTTTAGTCTAAGGAACCATATTTGTACTTTAGTTAAGAAATTGACCAAAAAGGTTGCATTCCTGGTTCTTTTTTCTTTACATAGTTAGTTAAATCTCACTTTCTTCTTTCAAAGTTTCACAACTTTGCTATGTGACTTCAAGAAGCTAAAGTAGAAATGATAAGCAAGCTTCACTTTGGTTGAAGGGAAAGAACGTAGAGTTTACAAATGTCTCAGGTATTTCCAATAAATTGGAGGTCACCAGAAAAGATGTTAGGATAATAAATCTGGCTTCTCAGTATACATTCCCTTTTCCCATTGGGGAGCCTCCTGGGATCATTTGTCTGCTGTTCATTATCTTGTCTGCATTATTCAACAGCTCTGTTCTTGCTCAATGGGCTTCAGAGAGCTTTTAACAGCTGCAGCAACCTCCAATTTTTACTTAAGTTCTCTGCCTCTTTGTATTTAATAGTAAAATAAATAAATAAATAACCTCTAAGGAAAGGAAAAGAAAGGAAACCTGTCTTTGATACCCAAGACCTATCTGTGTGATTGAACCCATTGCAAAACTGTTCTTGTTTATTTATTGCACATTAACCTTATCAGTGTTATAACATAATATTTGGGATGCCAAAGGGAAAGTTTACCTCAAATACTAAGAACATGAGGGTTTTAAAAAAGTTCTAGCCCATTTAATGATCTCATGAAAGGCAAAAGAATACAATTTCTTAGAGATATTAAGTGTAAGCTTTATTTTAAGAACAATTTCTCTTTGTGACAAACCAACAGAGCTTTTTGAAATCACCAAAAAATCTATTACAACATGGAGAGAATAAGCCTTGAAGAAAGGTGGAAGCTAGTTTATTAACTTACCTAGGTAAAAACCTCTGCATTTGATTTGTTCTAATTAGGATGTACTTAGCTGCTCTCAGGTAAGTTGGTTTTCAGGAATGTTGATATTATTCATGAGCATGATCTGACTTAATGGAATTCCCTTAAATCTAACTAACCTAAAGCTACCTTGGTAAAATAAAGTATGGTATTGTGTTTATCAACCAAGTATGAATAAAGTAAAATACACAGAAGTTTTCCAAATACCAGAAGCAGGGATTCTATTTGAAAATAGAAATATCTGATAGCAAGAACTGCAAAAAATGACTAGTAGTGGGCAGAGCAAGCAGCAAGCATTAAACTCATGAAGAAGCTTACCAAATGCTGACTATCTCATCAAAGTTATATGAGATATAGAGGACTCATAAATATTTTGTCATCAAGACTATGAAGACCAACTATAATCAGTTTGCACTGGTTCTAATAGCTAAAGATAAAGAATATAAAAAGGTTGAGGTGAATGGAAAGCTTATAAACAAAATAGCATTTAAAAATAAATCCACCTCATGTCATTCATAAGAAATTATTTACTTATCCAATGATAATGTGATTTGTGATTAAAACTACATGAGTAGTCTATTTTACTACATGGGCTATACACTGGGCTAAAATAGGTTCAGGATCGGGGTGGGAGGAAGGAATACTTGTGAATGAATTAAGATGTTTAAACTTGCTTCTGTGATTGTGAGATTATCTGATCTTCAGCAAACGAATAAGGTCTACAGAGGTGACAGTCCATATCCAGAATGGAATTTATTGATCTGTGTATAATAACAAGGAACTGCAATTTCCTAGCATTAGATCATCATATTAAAAACCAAGGGAGCTTTTCAGCACCACCATTTGATCAGATTAAGATCTTTCGTGTACAAAACACAGCTCGTTAGCCACCCAAAGGCTGAAAGCATCTCTAAAGTGGCATAGAAATGCTAAGTAGTCTCAGACACCTGGACAATGCCTGACATACAAGTAAAAACCAAAGATCTCAATTATCAGGATATTTTTTACTGGAAAAATCTAGATAATAACCTGACTCTGTGATTGGAAAATATGTAAATAAATGCCTGAAACTTT
>PVJL010002986.1:0-10534 GCA_004026885.1 Lyroderma lyra
AGCTGAGTAATATTCCATTGTGTATATGTACCACAGCTTCTTTATCCAGTCATCTGTCGCAGGGCACTTTGGTTGTTTCCATGTTTTGGCCACTGTGAACAGCGCTGCAATGAACATTGGGGTACATAAGTCTTTGCGGACAAAGGTTTTCAAGTTCTTTGGGTAGATCCCCAGAAGGGGGATTGCTGGGTCAAATGGTCTCTTGAACACTGGTGCTCCTGGTGATTCATTCATAGAAAGGGGTCAAAGATCCAGTCCTACAGGTGTCTTCACTTTTCTTTGACCTGACCTCTCGCACTTGTGACCTTTTGGGCATTGCAACTTTCTCCCTCTCCACCTTTCAAACCTTGTATCAATTATCTATTGCTGTATGCCAAACCATTCCAAAACTCGTTGGCCTAAAACAATAGCCATTCATTTAGCCCAGGATTCTGTGCGTTGGCCATCTTGACTGGGCTCAGCTAGTGGGGTTCCTCTGTATTCAGCTGGGATCACTGATGGCCCTGCTGAGGCTGACTCGTGTCAGAGGGCCTCAGCTGAGACAGCTCATCTCCTGAAGAATGTAATCTCTTTTCCTTCAGGAGGCTTAGCCTGGGCTTATTCATGGCAGCTGGATATGTTCCAAGAAGCATGCAAGGCATCTTAAGGCCTAGGCTCAGAAGTGGCACCTCATCATTACCACCATTATAAGGCCAGCTCATACTTGAGTGGACTCTCTTCGTGTGAGGAGCTGAAAACGTGCATTGCCAAGATGGACATGCAGAAAAAAGAAGAACTGAGGCCTTTTCTGCAAACAACCCACCACAGAAGGTAAGCATCCTTTGAGGTCCACCTACCCTCTGAACCCTCCTTTCTGAAATCCAAGACACAGAATGATCACCTCCCACAGGGCACTCCGGCCTTTGCAGTCTCTGTCATGCCTCCGGCTTCGATCATGTTATTTTATTGAGCCCAAATGTTTCCATTTCACTCCAATCTATCCAGCTAGACTGTAAGCTTGTTAAAGAGCAGGGACCATATTTTCAGCATTCCCTTGTTTTAATCCAATTTGGGGCACACGTTAAGCACTCAATGAATGTCAGCTGATTAATCATGAACTGATGTGGTGGTAATGTGCTCACCATAGGTAACCTCAATACTGCCCAGGCAGAGAGAGATGGAATTCCAGGCAATTAAAACAGCAATAAAATTTTAAAGCACTGACTTAAAAAGTCATCAAATGCACACATACCTCCCCTTAGTACTTTACAAAGAATTTCATCTGTGATTAAACATAAACTGCTTCTGAAGTTTGTTTTGTTTTTTTAATGCTTCTTTTCAATGTATTTTTTTAATGCCTTTACCTTCCACATTTTCTCCTACTCCTCTCTCAGCTAAGTGGTAAGAGGTCATTCTTATGGATGTTTTCTATGTGAAGGTAGGCCTCCTTAGAACCATTTAGTACTAAGAACTGTTTGCACACGTATTTCATGTCAGTTCTTGCTTTGGAATCCTCATTTTCAAGGATACCAAAAGGCATGTTACCCTCGTTGGCCCTTTTGAAAGAAAGGGAGTGTAGCATGTATACCCTATGTTTGAGAGAAGGTATGAATAGTTGTTCAGTGTGATTGAATGCTCTTCAAAACAGAAACAACTTAATTTGTCCACACTATTGCTTTGAAAAGACAAAAGATTCCTTCTTGTAAACATCCTACAACCAGGCTTCTGAAACACTAGTTTGCATCAGAATCACTCGTGCATCAAAAAGCACAGATTATAGGTCCAGTCCCAGAGTTCCTGATGCAACAGGTCTGTGGTGGAGGCTGGGAAATCTGCATTCTCACAAGTTTCCAAGTGATACTGATATTGCTGCTGGTGGTGGTGGAAATGCCACTTTGAGAACCACTGCCAAAAACTTTCCATTTATAAACTTCAATATACACGGCATAATAACACTGTAAACGTATAAACGTACTTAGGCACTGTATTCAAATAGTCCATGTCTTCTCCATCCATGCATTTTCCCCATGCCAGTTTTGAAAAGAAAATATAGGTTGCCTCTTTCATTATTAGAGGCTGATGCTACTTAGCAGGCTTAGTGTGACTAGTTAAGGAAGCGTGAAGACCACCTGTTGACAGTAAAAGTGAATGCTTCCTTGAGGACTTGTCTCAGCTGTCAGTTGGAGCTGAAAGGAAAAGTAGGGATCAGAGCAGGTACTATCATATTACCTGGGAACATTTTATCTGCTCAAGCAACAGGGGGAAAAACCAGACAAAATTATGCAGGTAAATTTGAAATACTCTTATTATTAACTTAAAAAATCTGAGAAGGAAGTCCTTAGTGCAATGGCAACCTGAAAAGCTTTTCCCACCACCTGCACTTTATACCTGATTAAATGCTTCTAAACGGTGGCTACTGAAGAGACAACAGGAAATCCACAGTGGCATGAATATTTACGTTATCATCATTGACCAACAGCATGCTGAGTGCACAACTCCAGCCATAAGTTATGGAACACCTATACTCTTGGTCCTGCCTGGAGTCCTGAATTTGCAGTCTTGCTAAGAAGCCTCACTTGCTTAGCAGCCTGTCCTCGAGCAGATACACAGGATCCAGAACAACTAGACACAGTACATCAACAATATGCCAGGACTCAGAGAAGAGCAAGTCAAAAGAACTGGTGAAATTCAGACGCATAGAAGCAACCCATCAGAAGCAATGCAGCCAAAAGCCTTGGCTAAGGAGTAGCTGGAAAGTTAAGGAGACTACTGCAATATGAGCCTTCAAGAACTGGGCCCAGCCCCTTCAGTCACAGACACTGGGGCCCAGTCACCTCCATCCAGCCACCCATCCAGCCATCTATCCCTCCATCTATCCATTTCTTTAATTATATACTTTAAAAGTGCAACACTGTGTAGGAATAGAGAGCTGAAAGGCTCCTGCCATGAAGAAACCCAGAACCTAAACAAAATTAGACAGAAAAAGTCAAGAACCATATGATTTCACTCATGTGGGGGATTTAAAACTGACAACAGCAAATGACAAGACAAAAACTCATAGACACAGAGAGCAGTACAGTCGTTACTAGAGGGAAAGAGGGGTAGGAGGGAGGTAGGAAAAGATAAAGAAGGTGACAGCAGACTTGATTTGGGGTGATGAACAGACAATGCCATATACAAATGATACAGAATTGTACACTTGAAACCTATATAATTTTATTAACCAATGTCACCTCAATAAATTAAATTTAAAAATAAAATAAAGTTAAATTTATTGGGAAGATAAAATAAATGGTATGTGGTGATTACACACACACACACTGCACATACACATCTTTAAAATGAAAATATTTGTTCCAGAGACTGGTTTGGGGATTAAATTAAGTAAATCACCTAACATATAGTGAGTATAAATTACTGTTCATTTTCTCTCCACATTTATAAATAACCCCTCTCAAAGGCCAAATTACAATCTGAGTTATGCATACTAGACTTTATTTTTAAATCCCTGAAAATAAAGGTTAAGTTTTTAAACACTGCCATCCTTTGAAATTGGTACTTTTTTGCTCTTAGCTAGTTTCTGTTTTCAATTTCCTTGGAACTGATTCTGATCTTAATACAGGTAAAAGTCCCATGGCTACATAGTCAAGATGCAAATTTTAAAGTATTTTTGCATTTCTCTAAAGTAAAACAAAAAAATATGTGTGCCCATTTATAAGCCTCAAGAAGTGTGTTATACATACATCTCATTTTTTAAAATCCAAAATAACATTATCTATCTTAGTCCCCAACTTTATTCACCACATTTAATACTGGACTACTTTTGGTTATTTCCAAAACAGGAATTTATTCTCAAAAAAAAAAAAAAATGAATATTTGCTATTCCTGAGTACATACAAAAGAATGTGAAAAGCATTATAGTTGAGTGGAAAGAACAATGAAGAGTCAATCAGAAGAACTTGCTTCAAATTCAACATGTTATTGCCAACTATATGACCAAAACTAAGGAAAGTCATATGATCTCACTGAACCTATTTCTTTCTTCCGTATAATAGTGATGCAGGTATCTGCCTTGTTAAGTTGTGGAGCTTTTGTTAATACATGCTGTATGTAACAAAATGCACAAACCCTGGACTGAGCTAGAAATACCAAGTTGAGTAAGAAGAACATAGACACTGACCCTCCCTAGGTGACAAAATGAAAATAATATTATGTCTGTGAAAGCATTTAACATTATTTCCATGCTCCCAGTAATGACAGCCACTCTGGAATCATGGGATAATGCAGAACCCCATCTTAAGATGTTATTAACTTTATGATTAATCATGGGAGTAGCACCTGCCCAGCCTAAAGGAGAACTCTTCTAAAAATTACTAAGAACTAAACCTCCCACTTTACTTTAACAGCTTTCAAAATTCCCTTCTAATTCAGCTATCCATTCCCCTGCTACATCCCCTGTGTGACTCCTTAAAAATTCTTACAGCTTGTAAGGGTCTTTCTGAAGGACGGGTCTGAAGATGGCGCTCTCCTACCAGACCTCCGGGTTAACCTGTGCTGACCCAGGTGCAGGTGAAACCCTCTTCCAAGTCAGACTACAAGTTTGTTTATTGCCTATCACCAGAGTGTCCTCTACATTATCCTGCATTAATACCATAAAAGAGATTATAAAATCTTACAGAGCAATGAAAGGAAAGGTAGAGAATTCTGTTTAGCAGGCTAAACACTTGTTAAAATGTGCATGATGCTTTAATTTACACAAGATGAATACTTTATTCATGCTACTAACATTAATATCCACCAAGCTTCAAAAAACCAAAAAACAAACAAAAATTCTCACTATAACCTCTCCTTAGTACAAAGGCAAACTATAACACATGTTAAGAAATGCAGGATACTAAACGTTAGAGAGAGAGGGATAAAGCAGAAGAAGGTAAGACACTGGAGTTCTGAAAAGAGAGAGGAATGCAAGCTTTGAGATATGCCCTGCTAAACATCAAATGTATTTACCCCATTTAAAGGTTTCTTGAAATATATGAAAATATAAAGCATAAATATATCATGAGCAAGCCTTCCTAGGTGCACAGCTAACTACATTTCCCAACCTTCCTTGTAGTCAGGTGTAGCCCTGTGACTGAGGTTCTAGCCAATAGAATGAGAGTAGAAGTCAATTGCATCACTTTCAGGCCTCGGCCACAGGTGTCCTGCTGGGTGTCCAGAAGAAATGTGAACCCTGGGTGCTTCATCTTCTTGTGCTAAAGAAGATGGAGTTTCCATTAGTCTGACTGAGTTACCCAGTGGAAGAGGGCCATTCTACTCACCTCGTGACCCACCCAATACCATCACAGGAAGAAGGAAGAAACGCCTACACATTTTCCATGTAACACTTTGGAAGTTGGGCTGCTCTAAACAATCAATTCCGCAATTGCTTCAAATTAAAAGCAACAATCATAGGGAGTGTGTTTTGAAAATATTTTGAGTCACGCCAACATCCCTGAAGTTCTTGGAAAGACACAGAATGGTAGTGATGAGTGTGAACTTTGCAATCAGGTAAGCCTGATTGAGTCCATGTTCATCACTTAGCTCAATGTGTGGTGTTGATCAAGTTTCTCTAAGCCTCAGTTTGGTTTGGTTTTTTTAATGTCCAATACTAGGATAGCAATAGGATGTATTTCATAGTATTGCTGTTTATCACAGTGCCTGGCACATAATAAAGGCTCAAGAAAAGTTACCTATCACCAACTATGATATTCAGTAGTGCTGTTATGAAGTCATTTTGGCTTTCCATCCAGAAAAGAGTGAAACTGCATTTCCCTTCCCATCTCTTAGAGTTATTTGTACCCATGTGATTTATTTCGCCCAATGAAATGCAAGAGGAAAGGTAAAGTATCATTTCCAGGTGGCAGCTTTAAGGGTCAGTGTGCATTTAAAATGCTATCTTTTTTTTTTTTTTTCTTTTTCTAGCCACAGCAATGGCAATGACACAGCTAGTGTCTGCTCTGTCAGCTTGAGTCCTAGAGGGAGGAAACACCAACCAACCCATGATGTGTATGTAGCCTGGCCAAGAAATAAATTTGTATTGTTTTAAGCAACTAGAGGTGTGGGGGGTTATTACCAGCCCCTCCTGGCCCAAACAGAAATAACTATTCATAGGAATAAGTTAGTTTTAAGAATGGTTTCACTAGCAACCTCTAATCAAAATATCTGTCAATGGCAGCTTGCTCACAATATTCCAAGAACTGCTATGCACTTTACACATGTTAATCCATCCCTTCCACAATAACCCAATGAGATACCTGCAGTATTCTTATCCCCACTTGTTAGGGACAGTCATTAAGTTACTTGCCCAAGGTTACATAACCAATATATATTGAAGTGGAAACCAGTTTTAAACCATCCCCTCTGCATCTCGAGGGTGCTATTCACCTGGCACATAGTACTTCCTGATGCACCTTTTGGGTCCGGGCTGCAGAACCAAGGCTCTCAGTTCATCAGGTGTCAGAAGTGTTGACTTTCAGTGGGCTGCTCAGAGCACAGTCCTTCTCTGGGAAACATCCTCAGGCAAAGAGCACCACCGCACCCAAGTTAGGCTTCTCCCTGAAGGACTGGCAGACACTTCGCACCTTCATTTGCATTGTTCAACTTGTCTCTTTGCCCTTTCCAGCCTTCCTCCCATTATTCCCCAAAGAATTCCCCAATACACGTCCTGCATGTAAATCTCAGCATCTCAGAGTATGTTTTACAGGGAACCAGACCACAATGCCTATCTCCTTATAGATCCCAACATGTGTACAGAAACAAACTACGTACACAACCTGTGCTTTAACTCGGTGCACAATTAACCGCCAAATGGCTGTGAAAGAGCATGTGAGTTCTGGGAAAGTAAAGACCACTTGGCTGTCTGGAGGGAACCAGAAAGACGGAACCTCTCACAACTGAGTGGAGACAACAGAACCTCCTAGTTTCTCCATTGAATTCAGTTCACTTCATTGCTCATAAATGTTCGTATTTGTAAAAAGAAATTGGAAATTGTCTCAAGGTTACATTAACTCACAAGCTGGTACTCAAGAGACTAGGAGGCATGTATCTTTATTGTACCAAATATTACCTAACTCAGTGTTTAAGTTATACATTAAGAACACTTTTGAAAACTGATCTCTTAAATGGATTTTGATTTCTAAGAAGTGATGAGTAGAACCTAAAATTTCATTCATAACCCATCAGCTCTCTTGCACATCCTAGCTTCCTTGACACCTACTTCCAATAAGATTTAAAGTGAGACAAGTATTACTTTTAATGCATTTCTTTTACCACAGTTAAATATTTCTCCCAGTTTAAGCTCTGTCCCAATATCTGTTGTCTACATTTCCTCAAAAGGGAAATACATGTTGCAAAACTTGAAATAAATAAGTAGTGCATAGAGGAAGTAACAAAACAGGCCAAATTATAAAACCGAAAGTGTCTAAATAGATTTATATAAGATAAACATTATTACCTACTTTGCCTTGATATATGCATATCTTATGCATTGTACTCTGTTTACATAGCTTTATTACATATATTGATGTAGATTAATGGCTAATTTTGTATAGAGTTCATCAGAAATTAGACCATTATATTTTCTTCTTTATGGATTATTTTAGGCTGTTCAGGCTGCTATACAGCCCATGTGGTTAAAACAGCAGAAATTTATTTCTCGCAGTTCTGAAGGCTGGAAGTCCAAGGTCAGGGTGCCAGCATAGTTGGGTTCTAGTGAGAACACTTTTTCTGGTTTACAGGTGACCATCTTCTCCTTGGACTCTTACATGGTGCAGAGAGAGTGAGCAGGCTCTTGTGCCTCTTCTAAAAAGGACACTAATCCCATCATGAGGGTCACACCCTCCTGACCTAATTACCTCCCAAAGGTTCCATCTCCAAATCCCGATAATACTGGCATTAGGGCTCCAACATATGAACTGGGGAAAGGGGGGACATAAATATTCAGTCCTTAGAAGGTATTTGTTCTATTCTTCACCTCATCAAAGCAGTTTTAATTCTGCAATGAAAAAAAATAGGTAGCTGATACTGTGTATAGAATTTTGAAAGTGTGGAGCTTGCCTTTACAAAATAGGCACAAAGCCCTTTGTTACCATCTTTTCAAAACGTAAATAAGAATTATATTCCTTACTGGCTATGTTAATTTCATTGAATGCACACTAAATTACATTGATGCCTCAGTGGGGACATTTTTATGCATTCATATTACTGCCCATTGAACAATTGCTTTCTTTTCCCAGAACTATGGATAAGAATAGAAAATACACAGCCTATAAATTAGGGTAATGCCTGAGAGCAACCCCTTGGAGTAACCAAGGAAAGAACAGCCAGAAAGAGTGAAAATGTTCAATTATAGGATATTGTCAAAGAAATGCAGTCTTTGAAAAAATTTCAAGTGCCTGAGACAATTCTAACTAATCAAAATACTACCATAATGGTAGTTCTTAGGAGATTTGGTTTAATACCTAGAAAAGAATTACCTAAAATTAGCATATCAATCATTTGCAGGTAAACAGTTGCTTTTCCTCCAGCTTAAGGATGGAGGAAAACAATTTGCTCATTAAAATAATTTATAAATCTCCCCCTCAGCAAGCTTATTTTATGTGTTAACTTGGACATATTAAAGCAAAGTCTGCTACATGCTCCCCACCCAGGTGTTCTGTTTTCCATTTGGCTAAAGCACAGTTCTGTTCATTTGTGGTGTCAGTGGCTTGACTTTTATCTCATCTTAGTTATCTGAAAGGCATATAAAATATTTAAGATTTTATCCTACCAATGATCAAAAGAAAAATGTTCATTAAAATACGTAAGCATAAATATAAAAATAGTTCATTTAAAACAAGATTTTAAATAACCATCTAAGTATAATAACGTCTTTTCCTTACTATATTTTACATCTTCTGAATAATGACTTGATGTAATGCTGGGATTGCCCAGGACAGAATAGTTCTGGGCAATGAAGTATGGACACCTAAGAGGAAGAACATCTCAAAACTCACCCACACACATTTGCCAACAACAAACCTGAGACAGAATAAGTTAAAGTAAAAATAATAATCATGACCAGAGTATGTGCTTTTGGTTAAGAAGATAATATGAAACAGAAAAGTGAGTTCTGTTTTCAAAGAGTTACAAAATAGTTTCTTCTCAAAATAGTTAACAATATTAAACTTCATTAATTTTTTCAAGGGACTACAATTGCACAATAAAATGGGCAAATCTTAAATATTTTTCTTGCAGTAAATAGATTACAAGTCAGTAATTAGGTATGTATATCTTGCATTATATAAGTAAGTTACTCTGCATAATTATGAAAGAGGATGATATGGCCTGTGGGTTCAGAACACAGGCTCCGGAACCAGATTATCTGAGTTCAAATCTTGACATCACCACTTCCTAGCTGTGTGATCACAGATCCACTTATCTAACTCCCTGTGCCTCGGGTTCTTCATCTAATAAATGGAGATGATCATAATTATACCTACCTCATAAAATTATTATAAGGATTAAGTGTATTAATACATATAAAGCAATTAGAACAGTACTTAACACATGTGATTACTCAGAAAGCATTAGCTATCCAGTTTTGCCAGTTAATTTTTTTCATATGGAAGTTGACTTTTTATATCCTAGTTTAGACACCCAGGCAATCTATTATGTGTACATATGTTTTTGTAAGCTTCCTACCATTGAAAAATGTGTATATAACATCAAAAAAAAAAAATGAGGGAACTTTTTTAAAAGCGTGGTATTGTAAAGAATTGTGACCTACTTACTTTTTGGTCTCTGAATAGCCCAGCCTTTCATACCTGAAGTGTAGAACATAAGAAATGCCACACTGTGTGGCACCCCTAGCTTCCACAGCTTGTCATTCTCTCTTCGATCATAGTACCTACAAGAACGCTCCCTGGATAATATGGCTGCTCTCCATATAGGCAAACTGAAGCATTAAGGAATGCACAAGGGCTGTCCAGAAAAAATCCAGCCCTCAATGCCTCTATTTTTCCTGGTCCTCAATTGACTCATGTTCTTTCCATGTGGTACAAAATACATTTATCCCATCCCAAGGTCCCTCAGGGTCCCCTCTTATCACAGTATCTACACAAAGTCCACAATCTCATCATCAGGTGCAGGTGATGATGAAACTCTTTAGGTTGCTCTGTCAATCCATAAAATAAGGGACAAATTATCAGTGCCCCACACCACACATACACATACATACAAGTCAAACAGGAATAAGAAAATATCTATAAAGATCTACACATAGCTATTCAGAAAGGACAAAATATGAGTAGAAGGTATGGAGAAGTCACTAGTCCATAGCAATTCTGAAATTCATTCAGGCAAATGTTCCTAGTTCCTCGACTAGATTTCAACACCTGGGATAATTCATGGGTTTTGTTTATGCCCTCTGAGCTCTTGGCTTTGCACTCTGATACTATTTTGCAATGGGCCTAATCAAAGAAATGTTTTGGGGGGAAAAAATAAAGAAGAAATGGAAGATCACCTTGAAAATAACACA